>JAODAL010017521.1:0-77504 GCA_025379985.1 Phyllomedusa bahiana
ACCCCTGGACTACTGGGGAGCCAAACTGGATGTGTTGCCGCAACTTTCCGATTTGCGTGGAGAAGCTGTCCCCTCGGCCCTAGTGTGGCTCGAGGGTGTTTTTTTGCGGCGGGGGGCCCTCGTTTCCCCAAGGGGAACCCCTTTTCCAGGGTAAGTGGAATACTGACCTTTGTCAAGATGGATCCCAGGGTTTCCACACACCAATGCCTTTTGGGGTCAGAACATCACCAGACGCCTCCCCCAAACTGTGAGAAAGGTCTGGGTTTTAAAATACCTGCCCCAGCCACTATTCTGATGCCCACCCGCCTGATGCCACACCATCTGCGACGTTTCCCATCTGCCCCCAACCATCTTTTTCCGGGACTGGATTTCCACCCAACCCCCACACTCTCATTGTGCCCTTTTACCTCATGTGCTGCTGCTGTTGCTCGTGCCGTGACATCCACAAGTGTTATTGTGGCCACTCTTTTTTTGAAACCCCATGCTGTTCCCTGCCCCGTCACCTCCACCTTTTGTCATTGTGCCACCTGTGGGCCCACTCCCGTTTTTTGCCACCTCCAGAATGTCATTGTCCACTCCTGACCTCAGCTGCCCACCGCCCTTCACTCTTGTCTTGTGCCACTCTGTGACCTACTACTGTTTTTTCCCCCTCCGAATGTATTGTGCCCCTGCCCACCCATGCTACGCTTTCCGTGACCTCCAACCCGTGTCATTGTGCACCTTTGGCCCACTCCTTTTTGCCACCTCCAGAATGTCATTGTGCCACTGCTGCCTAAAGCTGCTGCCGCCGTCACCCCACTCTTTCTTTGCCACTCTATGGCCTACTCCAATTTTTTCCCCTCCAAATGTCATTGTGCCACTGTCTGACCTCATGCCTTTGGGGCCCCCTCACCTCCACTCTCTGCATTGTGCCACCTATGGCCTACTCCAATTTTTGCCACCCCCAAAATGTCATTAGCCACTGTCTGACCTCATGTGTGCCACCGCACCCCCACTCTCTGTCATTGGCCCCTCTGGGCCTACATTATTTTGCCCCCTCCGAATGTATTTGCCACTGCTGACCTCATGCTGCTGCTGCCGGCCTACACACTGTGTCATTGTGCCACTCTGTGGGCCCCACTCCCCGTTTTTGCCACCCCCCAAATGCTTGTGCCCGTTGACCCCTGCTGCTGCTGCCCGGACCTACTGCTGGTTATTGGCCATCTGTGGCCTACTCTGTTTTTGCCCCTCCAAAAAGTCATTTTGCCACTGTCTGACCTCTGCGCTGCCACCGCACCTCCACTCCTGTCTTGTGCCACCTGTGGCCTACTCCTGTTTTTTGCACCCCCCCTCCAAATGTCATTGTGCCACTGTCTGACCTCATGCGCTGCTGTGGCTGCTGCCGTAAAACCCAACACTGTGTCATTGGCCATCGTGGGTATCCTTTTTTGCCACCCCCAGAAGCTTTTTGCCACTGTCTGACCTATCTGCTGCCGAAAACCCCACACCTGGTCATTTTGCCACTCTGTGGGGCCCACCCTGTTTTTCCACCTCCAGAATGTCATTGTCCACGTCTACCCCATGCGCTGCGTGGCTGCTGCCGTGACCTCAAATTTTTCATTTGCCACCTGTGGCCCTACCCCGTTTGTGCCACCTCTAGAATGTCATTGTGCCACTGTCTGACCTCATGCTGCTGCCGTAACCTACACACTGTGTCATTGTGCCACTCTGTGGCCTACTCCTGTTTTTGCCACCTCCAGAATGTCATTGTGCCACTGTCTGACCTCATGCTGCTGCTGTGGCTGCTGCCGTAACCTACACACTCTGTCATTGTGCCACTCTGTGTCCTACTTCTGTTTTGCCACCTCCAGAATTTTATTGTGCCACTGTCTGACCTCATGCTGCTGCTGTGGCTGCTGCCGTTACCTACACACTGTGTCATTGTGCCACTCTGTGGCCTACTCCTGTTTTTGCCACCTCCAGAATGTCATTGTGCCACTGTCTGACCTCATGCTGCTGCCGTAACCTACACACTGTGTCATTGTGCCACTCTGTGGCCTACTCCTGTGTTTTGCCACCTCGCAGAAATGGTCATTGTGCCACTGTTTGACCTCATGGTGCTGTGGCTGCCGCCGTCACCTCCACACTCTGTCACTGATGTTGCCACCTGAGCCCTCAACTTCTTTTTTTCCAGCTCTCGCTGCCATGACTTTATCAGGCTACATTCCCCCTTCAGTTTTTTGGTCAGTTTTGCCCTCTTAAGTGCCCAGGGATTTTATAGTGAAGCGATTCTAAGAGCGGCGGCAGTCATGAGCGTGTCACACTAAAACACAACATTGTATGAAGACCAAACCAAGCTCCCTCTGCATATTTAAGCATGGCACAACATTCTACAGCACCCTACAGGCTCTGTGCAGCCTGGAAATAGCTGTTTTTTAACGCGATTCGTTCCAAAGTAATTCGGACCGAATTTAATTTTGTCGGGAAATTCGGCGAAGTGACCGAACCGAATTTTTGAGAAATTCGCCCATCTCTAGGTATATAGTCTTGGCTAAGGGTCTGCAGATGGACCCAGCAAAACTCTCTGCGGTTCTGCAATGGCCCCGTTCTGTCGGCCTTCGAGCGATACAGCGCTTCCTGGGCTTCGCCAACTTTTACCGGCAATTCATTCGCTGCTTCTCCACTTTGGGGGCTCCCATCGTGGCCCTCACCAGGAAGAATGCGAACCCGAGATGTTGGCCTCCGGAGGCTGAAAAGGCGTTTATTGATATAAAGACTGCCTTCTCCTCAGCGCCTGTCTTGGTCCGGCCTGATCCCGAGAAGCCTTTCTCCTTAGAGGTGGATGCCTCTTCCAGGGGGGCAGGGGCGGTCCTTACACAGAAAAGCCCCAAAGGCAAGACTCTCACGTGCAGGTTCTTCTCCAAGACCTTTTCGCCGGTGGAGTGGAATTATGCCATTGGGGATCGGGAGCTCTTGGCTATCAAGTTAGCCCTGGAGGAATGGCGACATTTGCTGGAGGGGAAGCCTCACCCAATTGACATCTTTACGGATCACAAGAATCTACTGTATCTTCAGACGGCTCAGTGTCTAAACCCTCGCCAAGCCAGATGGTCTCTCTTTTTCTCACGCTTTGACTTTCGCATTCACTTCAGGCCTGCTGAGAAAAACGTCAAGGCTGATGCCCTGTCCCATGCCTCTGATGTGGTTGGTGAAGAACCCGTGTCTCAGCACATTATTTCTCCCGAATGGTTGGTTCACGTGGCTCCCGTAGATCTCCAAAACGTTCCTACAGGCAAGACTTACGTGCCGCCGGCACTCAGGAAAAGGATACTGGAGTGGGGGCATAGCTACCTGTTGGCTGGTGACCCCGGAGTACGGAAGTCCTATGCTCTGATCTCTCGGCACTACTGGTGGACGACTCTGGCACAAGATGTCAAGGACTTCACCCTCTCTTGTGCCACAGGCCCGCAGGTCTCTTACTGCCGCTGCTCGTTCCAGAAACTCCTTGGACACACATAGCCATGGATTTCATCACGGACCTACCGGTTTCTTCAGGAATTCAGTCATCTGGGTGGTTACGGACCGGTTCTCAAAGATGTCCCACTTTGTGCCTCTTCCCAGGCTGCCGTCTGCTCACAATTGGCCGGTCACTTCTTCCGGCATATTTTCCGTCTACATGGGTTACTTTCACACATCGTCTCCGATCGAGGCGTTCAATTCGTATCCCGATTTTGGTGTGCGCTGTGTTCCCGTCTGCAAGTCAAGTTAGACTTTTCATTGGCCTATCACCCACATCCCAATGGACAGGAGGAAAGAGTGAAACAAATACTGGGAGAATACTTGCGTCATTTTGTATCCGGACGTCAGGACAACTGGGCCGAGCTGCTACACTGGGCCGAGTTCTCTTATAACCATTGTGACTCGGATGCAGCCGGCGTCTCTCCATTTTTTGTGGTCTATGGCCGCCACCTGCGAACCCTCCGTTCCACTGCCCACTGATTCGGAGGTGCCCACTGTCGATGATCAAGTTCGGGATATCAAGGCCATCTGGCAAGAGACTCGACGTTCCCTACTTCGGCCCTCAGCTCGCATGAAGTCTCAGGCAGACAAAAGGAGAAGACCTGCCCCGACATTCCTCCCAGGTGACAAGGTTTGGCTTTCCTCGAAGTACGTGCACCTGAACGTTTCCAGTTACAAATTGGGCCTTCGCTTCCTGGGACCCTTCGGCAGCTGAACCCGGTGACGTACAAGCTCTGCTTACCTCCATCACTCCGGATCCAAAACTCTTTCCATGTCTCCCTCCTTAAGCCTCTGGTCCTGAACCGGTTCTCTCAGAAGAATGTATCGCCTCCCCCGGTAGCCGATTCCGCTGACATCTTCGAAGTAAAGGATATCTTGGCCATGACGACTGTCAGAGGGAAGCGTTTCTGCCTTGTGGATTGGTGTACGGTTTCGCTGGATTCGCTGGACCACCGCAAGTGATGATAGTTAAGCCACGCCAGGGAACGGAATCTACTGTAAGTAGCCCCCTGGTATTCACCAGAGCCCGCCGCAAAGCGGGATGGACTTGCTGCGGCGTGAGGCTACCAGGTCGTTACCCCTGACGTGACTTGCTTGCGGTGGCGGCCGGGGTACTGCGTGGTACAGAATCGTAATCCAAAGGCGTAGTCGGGGACAGGCAGGAGGTCAGGGCAGGTGGCAGAGGTTCGAGGTCAGAGACGGGCAGACGGTCAGGGCAGGCGGCAAACAGGCAAGGTCAGGAAACGTAGCGGAACGGACTGGTACACGGGTAATCAATACGGACACTAGACACTCTCTTAGCTCACTAAACGCACACCAACGATCTGGCAGCGAGTGCTGGGGGCGTAACCCTTATATAGGACCAGCGTCCGGCAAAGGACCAATTAACGGGACACTAGCCCTTTAAATCTGGACCAGCTGTCGAGCGCGCGCTAAGGGACGGGCACGAGCGCGGCAGCCGGAACGGACGGGAGCGACGTGCACAGGAGCAAGGCCAGGTAAGCGAGCCGGCGCAGGGACAGAGGGCACGGGGGTGGTCGCGGGTAGGCAGGCAGGGGAATGGCCGCAGGGGCAGCGGCGCCCGTGGCCGCCATGACAATTGGAAAGGCTTCGGACCCGAGGAGAGATCCTGGGAGCCAGAATCAAATATCCTGAATCATGATCTCATCCGCAGGTTTCTGCAGCCTAAAAAGCAGGGGATGTCTAATGGGGGGGGGGAGGGGTACTGTAACGGGTGGCGCCGCGTCCCGGTCCGCGGGTTGTCCCATTCTGTGGGCGCCCGGCGGGGACTGGTGGCGCCGCTGGGCATGCTACTGGCCACGGTAATACCCGTCCCATCCACTCACCTGACCATGCTCCTGTACTGCTCTCTTCCCCTGTCGGCCGGAATGCGCATGCGCGCCCGTTCATGTGAATTTAAAGGGCCAGCCTGCCGGTAATTGGTTAATTGGGACCTACTTAGATTCGGCTTCCTGGCGTGGCTTACACCATCGCTTGCGGTGGTCCAGCGGATCCACTACCACGACCGTCACACACTGTAAAACAACATGGTGAGACAAACTAATCAGGTAATGTTTTATAGACTTGTGACATTGTGATAGAATAGGCCCATTACGTTTTTTTGGCTATTCGTTATCTAATTACTCTTTGTGATATATATATTTTTGACTTTAGGTTCGAAAACTGCATTTAAAACCCTGAATGTGGGAGCACATCTTAAAAGACTCATTAGTGACAAACATATGTATTTATTTGCATCAATTTTGCTTAGTTGTGAGATTTTAGAAATTTTTTAACAGAAAACAATCAGCACTGGACAGGTAAAAAATGTCTGATTGCTGGCGGTCCCACTGCTGGAAGTTTTTGAATGGAGCAGCGGTCGAGGAGTGGTCAAAGATGTCTTTGGAGCCATAATCGTGGAATAGTGAAGGACGTGTTTGAATGGAGCAGTGGTCGAGTCATGGCACAGGAAATTTGTGAATGGAGGAGTTTGAACATATGTACTGATCCTCTGTTCAAAGTCTATGGGACCGATGAAGATAGCTAGTTACAGCACTTGCCTATCTTCATTGGTCCCATAGACTTTGAATGGAGCGACCACAAGTACAGTGATGAAGAATGGGAACTCAAGGCCCTTATTTTAGCAATTGGTGGTGTTTTAGTGGTTACTTATCTACAGGTCTATGGTGAGAAGACCTATTTAATCTGTCTGTGAAAATGGCAGACAGTATGCGATTATTTTGATGGACATTGCTAGTTATTTAAAGGGGTGTTAAAAAACTTTAAAATACTTGTTATTCATTAGGGGATGACAGAAAATAGAAAAAAAAACCTTACCCATTAAACCCACTCATTACACCACCACTATCAGTCCTGGTGATCCTAGCTGATGACATCACCGCTCATTCTTCACGTGACCCTGCAGCCAATCACAGGGCGCAGCAGCTTTTTGAATATCCCTTAATACACATTTTTCTCCCTTAACCCATCTCCTGACTGGTGCACATATACACTAAGGGCGACATGTATGTAAGTTGATGCCCCAGTAATCTGGCATCCTTTCAGCCCAAAAACTGCTGCAACCCTGTGTGCTCGATGTATGAGCAAGCGCACTCCAAAATTAGGTGCGTTATTAAGAGCCCGCGCCACTTTATAATGAGATCGGGGGCGTTCTGGAGGCGTATCGCACCACAACTGTAGTGTTCTACACATTTATGACCGGAGGACTGCAAAACCAGGTGCATTATTGCTGAAACAGGTATACCAATTTAAAAGTGGTTTACCTGAGCCAGAAGTGTCGCCGTGTAGCCAGAAAGCGCAAAATCTATGACCCGCAGTAGAACAGGTTCATAGATTCAGGCGCGTTCTCAGCTACTAATGCGCGCAATAAAATTGCCACCTGGGCGCCAAAAATCATACGTGTCACCCTAAGTTTATTAAATGAGGCACATTTTACCACTCACTGTAGCCACAGCTCCAATCAAAATTATCATAGTAAATTTGGAATATGCATGTGCTCATTTTTTGGCTCAATTTAATACAATATTCAAGCACATTATGATTAATAAACTGTTCTATGTATTACATGTAATTTCTACAGATCCATTTTTCTACTGTTCTGATAAATTAACCATTTTCAATTATTGGGCATACAGTAGATTGTGTAGATAGCATTTCTTTCTGCAGGCCTGCACTTTACTCCTTTACTGATAATGGATGTATTGGTACAGTGTCGGACTGGGGTTTCTGGGGCCCACAGGGTAGTTGATCTTGGGGGCCCACCCAAATGTACATGAAAATATTACGGCCTCTCGGACAATAAATGCGCCCATTTTACACATATATCAGTGTACAAAAACAGAAACGTTATTGTGTAGTACAATACAAGAGAGTCACATATCTGTATCTCACCACATATTGTCAGTCTAACATATCATAGCAACAGGAGGCTAAGTAGCTCCTCCATATCCCCCTTCATCCCACAAACAATATCCCCCCTCCACCCACATACACTATCCCCCTCCACCCACAATACAATATCCCCCCTCCACCCACTACAATATCCCCCTCCACCCACATAAATAATCCCCCTCCACCCACATACAATATCCCCCTCCTCCCACATACAATATCCACCCTCCACCCACATACAATATCCCCTCCACACACATACAATATCCCCCCCACCAGCCCACAACCAATATCCCCCCCCCACATACAATAGCCCCCTCCTCCCACATACAATATCCCCCCCCACCACCCCCCCCCAGCCCCCCTCCCACATACAATATCCCCTTCCACCCATATACAATATCCCCCCACCACCCACATACAATATCCCCCTCCCCCCACAAAACAAATCCCCCACCACCCACATAACAATATCCCCTCACCCACATACAATATCCCCTCCACCGCACATACAATATCCCCCTCCACCCACAAAACAATATCCTCCTCACCACATACAATGACCTCCTCCCCCACATACATATCCCCCTCCACCCACTATACAATATCCCCCTCCACCCACATACAATATCCCCCTCCCCCCACAACCAATAACCCCCTCCACCCACAGACATTATCCCCCCTCCAACCACATACAATATCCCCCGCCAACCCCACGTACATATCCCCATCCACCCACATACAAAATCCTCCTCCACCACATACAAGACCACCTCCACCCACAACAATATCCCCCCTCCACCCACATACAATATCCCCTCCACCCACAAAAAATATCCCCCTCCATGTTTCCCTTGTCACACACCTCACCACCTCCTAAAATAAACACCAGCAAAAAGTAAAAGTGTAACTCCTATCACAGGGTCAATTCAGGACACATGGTAACGCTTGCTTTTATACCTACACACACCACATAGAGCTCCAATACCAGCTCAGGTATATCCTACAACACCACCATATAGACGACCACATAGAGGATCAGATACCAGCTCAGTATAACCTACAACATCCACACATAATAGAGACCACATAGAGGTCAGACACCAGCTCCAGGTATAACCTACAACACTGCCATATAGAGACCACATAGCGGTCAAGACGACAGCTCAGGTATAACCTACAACACCAACATATAGAGACCACATAGAGGTCAGATATCAGCTCAGGAATAACCTACAACACAGCCATAAAGAGACTAAACATAGAGGTTCAGGCACCAGCTCAGGTATAACCTACAACACTGCCATATAGAAACCACATAGAGGTCAGACACCAGCTCAGATCACATCACATACAGTGAAATACAGCACTGATCCAATATAGAAGTAAAATAACCCCTGAAAATCAGGGACTCACCGGAGACGTCCTACTCTGAGGACGTCGTTCTCTCTTTCATGAGTCGTTCTTATTCCCTTTTCCTCTGCATCCGTTCCACACCGCCAGTGAAGACTTGTCCGGCACAGCTCATCCCTTGCAGAAATTACACACAAATAACTTAGAATCCTCAATTTTCCAGCATCCTCTTTACCTATTCCCACCTCTGTACAAACTTCCCGGGGTTGGAAGAGCAGGTACAAGCCATAACTTAGACCTAGTAATCCTAAGGGTTGGAGGTGGGGAAAGGAACTAACCCTCTGGAAATAATGCTACAAACTATGGGCGGCTGCCTCTCAATTATATACCAGGTAGGTATACAAGACCCAGGTAGGTAGGCAAATAGGCAAGGCCCCAGTCTGAGGTAGGTGGTTTTCTCCCAGTTAGGTAGCTGAATGTAGATAAGGGTCCCCCTTTATAAGTAGGCTGCAAGCAGTTAGGGACCCCCTTTAGGTAGTATAACACCAGTTAGGGCTTCCCATAAAGTAGTAACAGCAGATTAAGGCCTCCCTTTAGGTAGTTGCAGGCAGTTAGGGGTCTCCATTAGTAGTTTGGCAGGAACTCAGGGCCCCCCCATTAGCTACTGTGTAGGTAGTCAGGGCCCCTTTAGTATTTTAGGTAGCCAGGGCACCCTTTGTAGTCAGGGCCCCCCTGTTGGTAGTCCAAGACGTCCCTTTAGTAGTCAGGGCCCCCCTAGTAATTCGGGCCCCCCTTGTAGTCAGGCCTCCCTGTAGGTGTCCTGGGCCCCCTTTAGTTAGCCAAGCCCCCCTTGTATCAGGGCCCCTTAGGTATCCAGGGCCCCCTTTTGTAGTCAGGCCCCCTTTGTAGTCAGGGCCCCTTGTACCAGGGCCCCCCTTTAGGTAGCCAGGGCCCCCCTTGTAGTCAGGGGCCCACTTTGTTGCCTGGGCCCCCTTTGTAGCCTGGGACCCCTTGTACTCAGGAGCCCCCTGTAGGTAGTCAGAGCCCCCCCCCCTGTAGCCAGGGCCCCCCTTGTAGCCAAGAACCCCCTGTAGTCAGATCCCCCCCTTGTAGCCAGGGACCCCCTGTATTCCGGGAGGGCCCCCCTTTGTAGCCAGGGACCACCCTGTATCAGAGCCCCCTCCTTGTAGCCAGGGACCCCGTGTAGTCAGAGCCCCCCCGTGTAGTCAGGGACCCCCGGTGGTCAGGGCCCCCCTTGTAGCCAGGGACCCTGGTGTTGCTGTAGTCAGAGCCCCCCCTTGTATTGCCAGGGACCCCCTGTAGGTCCAGGGCCCCCCATGTAGCCAGGGAACCCCCTTTAGCCAGGGGAACCCCCCTTGTAGTCAGAGTCCCCCCCTTGTAGCCAGGGAACCCCTGTAGTCAGGGCCCCCCTGTATGTCAGAGCCCCCCCTCTTGTAGCCAGGGCCCCCCCTTGTAGTCAGGACCCCCCTGTAGTCAGGGACCCCCTTGTAGCCAGGCCCCCCTGTAGTTAGGGACGCCCCTTGTAGCCAAGGACCCCCTGTATCAGAGCCCCCCCTTGTAGCCAGGGACCCCTTGTAGGCCAGGGCCCCCCCTTTACCAGGGACCCCCTGTGTCAGGGACCCCCTTGTAGCCAAGGACCCCCCTTGTTAGCCAGAAAACCCCCTGTAGTCAGATCCCCCCCGCCCCTTGTAGCCATTGGACCCCCTGTAGTCAAGCTCCCCCTTGTAGCCAGGGACCCCCTGTAGTCAGAGCCCCCCCCCTTGTAGCCAGGACCTCCCCTGTAGTCAGGGCCCCCTGTAGTCAAGCCCCCCACTTGTAGCCAGGGCCGCCCCTTGTAGCCAGGGCCGCCCCTTGTAGCCAGGGGCCCCCCTGTAGTCATGGACCCCCCTTGTAGCCAAGGACCCACCCTTGTAGTAGAGCCCCCCCCTTGTAGCCACAGGGCCCCCCCTATGTAGCCAGGGACCCCCTGTAGTCAGGGACCTCCTTGTAGCCTTGGCCCCCCTGTAGTCAGAGCCCCCCCTTGTAGCCAGGGACCCCCTTGTAGCCAAGGACCCCCTTGTAGCCAAGTACCCCCTGTAGTCGAGCCCCACCCCTTGTAGCCAGGGACCCCTGTAGTCAGAGCCGCACCCCCTTGTACCAGGGACCACGACCCCTGTAGTCAGAGCCCCAGAGCCCCGCTTGAGCCAGGAACCCCCCTTTATTCAGAGCCACCCCTTGTAGCCAGGGACCCCCTGTATTCAGAGCCCCCCCTTGTAGGCCAGGGGACCCTGTAGCCAAGCCCCCCCCTTGTAGTCAAGGGACCTCCTGTAGTCAGAGCCCCCCCTTGTAGCAAGGACCCCCTGTAGTCAAGCCCCCCCTTGTAAGCCAGGGACCCCTTGTAGCCAGGTCCCCCCCCATGTACCAGGGACCCCCTGTATCCCAGGGACCCCTTGTAGCCAAGGACCCCCCATTGTAGCAAAGAACTCCCCTGTAGTCAGAGCCCCCCCCCTTGTAGCCACGGACCCCCCAGAAGTCATGCGCCCCCCCCCATGTAGCCATGAACCCCCTGTAGTCAGGGCCCCTTGTAGTCCAATGCCCCCCCCTTGTATCCAGGGCCCACCCCCTTGTAGCCAGGGGCCCCCCTGTAGTCAAGGGACCCTCCCCCATGTAGCCAAGGACCCCTGTAGTCAGAGCCCCCCCTATATCCAGGCCCCCCCTTGTACGCCAGGGACCCCCCTGAATTCAGGGACCTCCTAGTAGCCAGGGCCCCCCTGTTGTCATAGCCCCCCGCCTTGTAGCCAGGACTCCCCTTGTAAGCCAGGACCCCCTTGTAGCCAAGAACGGCCCCTGTAGTCAGAGCCCCCCTTTAGCCATGGACCCCCTTAAGTCAAGCCCCCCCTTGTACCAGGGACCCCCTGTATTCAGAGCCCCCCCTTAGTAGCCAGGGACCCCCTGTAGTCAGAGCCCCCCCTTTGTATCCAGGGACCCCCAGTAGCCAGAGCCCCCCTTGTATCAGGGACCTCCTGTAGTCAGAGCCCCCCCTTGTAGCCAGGGGACCCCTGTATTCAGAGCCCCCCCCTGATAGCCAGGGACCCCTGTTGTCAGAGCCCCCCCCTGTAGCCAGTGACCCCCTGTTGTAAGCGCCCCCCTTGTAGCCAGGGACCCCCCTGTAGTTAAAAAAAAACAAAACAAAAACCAACAACCAGCCACTTACCCTGGCTCCGGCTCCCGCTCCTGGCAGTTTCCGGCCGGCATCCGAGCTCCGCCGCCGTCTCCGTACTCGCTGCCCAGCAAAGCGGCGCGGTGAAGTGACGTCCCACCCCGCCGCCTATGTCAGCAGTAGGGGCCGGCGCCCGGCAGGCTGAAGGCCAAATTACCTTCAGCCTGCCAGGGAATTCAGCGGAGCGCATCAGCGCTAGTGGTTGCGTGCTCCGCTGACACCCCGCGGCAGCCCCTGGAGTTGGGGACATTCATCCCAACACCGGGATTGTGTACACTGGGCGCTCGGGACCTACCGTCCCCGGGTGCTCAGACCTGTCATGCGCGGACGGCCCCGGGGATCGGCGGCACTGCCCATCCGTGGGCCCCCAGCGCTTCGGGGGTGCCCACCAGGGGATTCCCCTATCCCCAGGCGGCCCAGTCCGAGCCTGTATGGGTATATCCTACTGTTGGTGAGAAGCTATAGAGCAGGCTCACTCCCTGTCAGTGGTTTTCTTTCCACCACATCATGCAGAACAGATGCACGTTCGGCTGAGTGCTGCATACATGTATATAGGAACATTGGGAGAAATATTTAGCGTAAAGAATCTCCCTAATCTTCACTGTTAACCCTTGAAAAGAGGTACAGAGTCATCACTAAGAAGGTGGTCAAAATGCGACAAGCCACCAGATGACATGGAATCATAGTCACAGGTCTGGCCAGAGATCAAACTAAAAGAAGGACAGCAGATATGATTTGACAAGATCCGAAGGAGGAACTACTAGAAAAATTACTACTAGAGACAATTCCAAGGTCAGGATTATGATAAAGCTGTGAAACAATGATGCAGTTATAATCCAGAAGAACTTCATCTATTGGCACCGGCTAGTCTTCTGTTACTTTATACAATGTACCACAGTTACATGCTGCAACTGGAGTTGCAGTCACGGGGCCTCAGTACAGACAATAAACCATGACACAGACACAAAGTGAGAGTTTTCTGGGAACTTATGTTTCATTTTGTTCTATGATTAGTTAATTTTCCATGCAGGATGTTTTAAGACAAGTGGTACATAACCCTTAGATTTAGGTTCAGGATCCGGTTCTCTTCACAAAATCTTTCCTTGCTTATTTTACACAGGACCACACTCTATTGGAATTTCACACCTTCAGATTGGTGACTGCTTCCTACTATAAGACCCTGCCATCAAGGGCACTAATTCATAAATTGTTCCCCATGAATTTATTGCTCAGTATGTTCCCACTACTTGTGGTAATAGATCTTACAACAGCCGACCTCCGATGTTCTGACCATAACAGCAATGGAAATGTTTGGCATACTTCAAACCTACTTTACCACCCTATCACTGGATACTGGGCCCAGACCACTGCAAACAGGACCGACCCAATTGCCTCTACTATCCTGCCCACTTAAATTAGGTCACCTAACTTAAAGAGAACCTGTCACATAGTTTTTGCCCCCCTTGCTGAGGACAGAACAAGCTAGTGTCAGACATGCTGTTCCCAGCGCTGTGTCCCTTATTCTGTAAGATGCTGGAGTTTTCGTGTATTTAATGCTCAAATCTGCCGTTTTCAGCCAGAAGAGTGATTTGAAGAGGCCTTCAGAGTGTCAGTTTTTTTCAAACCTGGCCAATCGGAGGCTAGCCCCGCCCACCTCAACTGACAAACCTATTACTTTGAATAGGTAGAAACATGTGAATAACTGTCAGTGGGCGGAGCTAGCCTTTGGTGGGTGGAGCGAACACCTGCTCATGAATAAGATTTAAGGAGTAAATGCTCTAAAACTGCTGCATCTTACAGAATAAGGGGCACAGCGCTGGGAACAGCATGACTGTCACTAGCTTGTGCTGTCCTCAGCAAGGGGGGTATAATCTATGTGACAGGTTCTCTTTAACATCCATGCTACTTTACTGGCTTGCGGGACAGTCAATTCCTTCTGTAGCTGTTCACTGGTCCACCAGGAGTGGAAACTCCCCCTAAGCTTCCACTAGGGACCCATTAACAGTCTACCCTATGTTTGAGTACTCCATCCACGATCTACATCAGTTACTCATGTCAGGTTGAACCCAAATAGACTACCCAGAGCTAGCTACCTGCAAGCTGACAATGCACTCAGCCTTTACCATACTTGTCAACTGTTGAAAACTGTCATCAGGAAAATTTACGCATTGCTGATTTTTTTTTTTACTTTTTACATTTGCAGCCTTTATACAGACCACACCCTTTTTTGAAGGTCATACCTCTATTTACAGATCCTTCCCTGCGATCCACAAATTACATGTGCCACTGTTACAATATTTTAAGAGCCAGAATATTTTTATTTTTATGTTGTTGGAACTGTGTAAGGGCTTTGTATTTGCAGGCCATATTGACATTTTTATTAATACCATTTTTAGTAGTTTTTATTAATTTTTTGTGAGTATAGATGAACAAAAAATGAAATTCTGGGACTTTTTTATTGTTCTTTGCAGAGTTCATCATACGGATTAAAAGAACAATAATTTTATTGACTGAATCATTACAATATCTATTATGTGTATGTTCTGATTTTTTTTTACAAAATAAAGTTTTTTTTTTTAAATTTTTGTATACATTCAAACATCTTTTGTTTTATTGCTTTTTACTGTGGTTTTTTTGTTTGTCCCTCTACGGGACTAGACTGTGCGATCACTTGATCGCTTTTATAATACATAGCAAAACACTTCTGTATTACTATGTATTATGCCTGTGACAAACAGTCTTACACTCTGTCTCCAGGCAGTGTTTAAAAAGCTGTTGTACATTACAGACCCAGAGACCATTATTTGTCCTCTGTGTGCCATAGAAACCACTGGCACGAGAAGCTGATGGTAAGCCAACTTATCTGAGAGGACTCCCCTTTTTGTTGGCAAGTATGGCTTTCACTGCCTCAGGGCAGCTTACACAACATACTCCAAGCCACCTACATCCTCTGTCAGACCCTATCTAAACCCATGACAATAAAAGTAGTCATTTCACCAACTACCCAGGTCCAGTCTCTGCTTGTCCAAACAGTACTATTGCTCTTAATGATCCCCTTATTCGGCTTCTCTTTCCAGCCTCCAGCATACCAGCATCTTTCTATCATTAGTCCTGCGCCGTTACTGCATAGGAGCAAGCCAGTGCTCTGATGGACAAGCCTAGACCCAGTTTATTCATAGGACAACAGCACTATTTTTTCCTATCTCAAGGCTAACTCCTTATACTTTTTCCCATTGACCCCAAAAGTCCTGCCTTTTATCACTTGTTTTGGCCCCTGCTTTTCTGCATGATGACACCATGTATCAGTGATGCATAGTATTTTTAGGGTAGTTAGGGACCAAAATCCATAGACCTTCCCATCCAAATAGTATCAGCCTGCAGCTGTCAGTTTTACCTTGGTTGATTAAAAAAATGGAGGGGCCTCACATTGTTTCCCATTATTTATAGATCATAGATTTTCAATAAAAAAAACAAAACATGTGGTCCTCCCTTTTTTTATACCCAACCACTTTGAAACCAACAACTGCAGGCTGAGTCTATCAGGGTGGGAAGGTCCATGGTTATTGATCACTTCTTATCCTAAAAATACCAGCCTGTGGCCAACGCAGAACCTGGTCATCACATAACATGGTGCGCTTTTGATGGTGACCTGGTGCACTGTGTACTAGGGTAATAGTCAGTAGGGGTTAGTGTTAACCGTGGAGTGACACAAAACATCATGCTCTAGTGATAGTAATAGAAATAGGTCTGTCAGATACCTCCATTACTAACTTTGGAATAAAACAACAAAAACACAATTTTTGTTTTAAATTATTTGATTAAACACTCTCCAACACCTTGCCTCTTTGACCATGTTATTAGAATATAGAAATATAGATTCACTGCTAGGCGGCCATAGTCCAGGGGTTCAACATAGTCCATAGGGTAAACATGTAAACATGCAGAAACATTAACCAGTCTATGGTTGGCAGCTATCTAAAGTGTATGGGTAGCATGAATTCTAAATATGGCCTTGCAAATAGACCCCCTCTAAGGTAGGTTAACACCAATTAGTCATGTAGCCCCCAAACTAATTAGGAAGAAAGTAGGCAGACCCATGCTATACGGTAGGTAGGGCCAATGACTTCCTTCTTTGCCAAGATTTTATTCGACTGTTTGTACATCCTTGGGACAAGCAACCAGTTAAATAAACAATGCCAACCCGGGGAACCTGGGCATGTGCCCTGGATTCCCAGGACATACCTCCATCCGCCCAGAACCGTGGGACAGCCCCAGGAATCTAGGACTGTCCCACTGCTTTTTTTTCGTATCTAGCCTCCATCCCTGTTGATTAACTATCTACCTTTATTCAAGCAACCGATCCCAATCTGCTAATGAACCCTTAGACTATTAAGTGGGCAGTCTTCAACACTTGGATTAATGCACCTTAACAGTGCATCCGCTTATTACCTACACTTTCAGGGTTGTGTTCCCCCATTAGGAACTGAGTACTAGACACCACCCACTTAATAGTCTAACAATTCATTAGCATGTCATGTGCTGGAACTTATGACACCAATAGCAAATGGATAGGAGATGGGGGTTATAAAAAAATAAAAACTGAATCAGTCTAGCAGCAGATATCAGTAGCTCCAAGCCACATACATGCTAGCTCCATTTTTCTCAGTACTTTACAAGTTCTATTTAAAGAGAACCTGTCACATAGTTTTTGCCCCCCTGGCTGAGGACAGCACAAGCTAGTGTCAGACCTGCTGTTTCCGTCCCTTATTCTGTAAGATGCTGGAGTTTTCGTGTATTTAATGCTCAAATCTGCAGTTTTCAGCCAGAAGAGTCATTCGAAGAGTCCTTCAGAGTGTCAGTTTTTTTTTCAAACCTGGCCAATCGGAGGCTAGCCCCGCCCATCTCAACTGACAAACCTATTACTTTGAATAGGTAGAAACATGTTAATAACTGCCAGTGGGCGGAGCTAGATTTGGTGGGTGGGGCTAACACCTGCTTATGAATAAGATTTAAGGGGTAAATGCTCTAAAACTGCTGCATCTTATAGAATAAGGGGCACAGTGCTGGGAACAGCAGGTCTGATACTAGCTTGTGCTGCCCTCAGCAAGGGGGGCACAACCTATGTGACAGGTTCCCTTTAAAGCCATAGGCAACTTTTTACAAGAAGGAGAAAGTCTTGCAAAGGAGAATTTCTCAACTACTCCCTTACCCAGTTCTAATGTTCATATAACCCATTTGTTGCTTTCAGCTGTGGTTGGGGGTCAGATGGGCAGTCTGCACTCTGGCCAGTCTGTGTCTATTCAGCCCCATATGCAGTAACCTGTATCTTGTGTCTTGCCATCATTCATTTTTTTCAAAAATGTGTACTATAGTAGCACTTGTTCGGGACTGGACCATGTTTTGGACATGGCCCAACCCAGTCATCTTGCTATTACAATTTGGCCCAAGTTGTTCAGATCCTTAACCCTGCTTATATTTTCTGATGGTTCACTTGTTGCCCATTGTAACAACATAATCAATGTCATTAATACTTGCCAACCCTCACATTTTTCTGGGACGCGTACACCAACCAGGATGCAAAAGGGGTAGGGTTAATACAAACCCTGTCCCAAAATGGCCATTTGTGGTGGATCTGGGGCATTTTTGGGCAGACTGCGGCATTCCTGTGGAAAGGGCTAAAATGTCCCAGAATTTGAAGAGAAAAGGCTGGTGAGTATGATGTTATTCATTAATGTTTTGGCTGTTAGGCATATGTATATGATGGTAAACCATATCTAACAGAGCACAATCCAAGAGAACTAAAGTAATGAAGAACTGAAATAATTAGTTCCTAATTTTTGTTCAGTAACAGAGATCAGTTTAAACATATTGTTCATGAGAGCAGAAACTACCACTTCCCTTTATTCATACATAAATACAAAGAAATAAAGAAACGACAGAGCCCCTGCAAACAAATAAAACAGAACACAATTATTTACAGCCCTATTACAGCACACTTTTGCTTAGCACTTTTTTGTGACATTTATGCATTTTTATACTCTTTATTTTTATGCTCTCTTTATACTGAGTAAAAAATTATAATGAAACATGAAATACAAGCTTACATTCTCGTCTTCTATTTGTACACCAGGATCACATGCTTTTAGCTATTTTTTCTTTAAAATTTGCAAATCTTACATGAATTCAAAGCATTCATTCAGTCTAAAGCAAATCTGTGTTTCCTTTCCTCTAAAATGAAGAAAGCTGTATCTCTAGTGCCATCTATTGGAGGTAGCTTTCGGGTAAGTCAATGGTCAAGTCTGAAACCCATCTGTTGACAGCTGTTTTGAGATACATACCTCTCATCAGTACACAGTATGGTACTGGATGACATATCTGATGTAGCTCTGGGGGATACTGTTTTTCATTGATAGTCTTACAGGTAAGGCACATCTGCATCTGAGAATTTGTTTAGAACCTCCATTGCAGAGATGAAAACGGACACCAAGGGATCCATTTCACAATGAATCATATATTAATAGCTTACTGCACTATTTTTTCTGTTATTCCCAACAGGACATACAATGGAGGTTCTGAGTGGACGCATATGTGAACCAAGTCTAATTCTCCAAGGGAAGAAGTATGCAGATTGGCTCTAATTTGCCTAATTGCATGTTTTTTTTTCTTTTTTTTATCAAAGAGCATTACTTGTGAGTCTATTTACAAAGGACATGTTTCCAAACTATAGCATTTACATCACAAAAACTATACCTGACCTCTTTAAAGTCCATTTACAAACCCGAAAATGAATATAGACCACACACTTACTAAATAAGGTTAAAAACAGGTCCATGAAATTCAACATATAACTTGTAGCAATAAGTTATATGCTGTGTGGCCTCTAGGGGTCTCCCTACTTGTATATGTGTACTACAAGGAGACTGCAACTTGTTGGTTTAGTGGTCAGGGATCTGATCACACCCCTGTGTAATGGCATCCCACACCTTATGTAATAAAGTGTCTGAAGACATCACTGAGTGTGATCCATCATAAGCAACAACTAACATTAACATATCCCGAAAGCGTTGATCCTGAGAAATGTAAAAACCCCTATGAGGTCCATCAAAGATTTCTTTCTGACTCCAAAATATCAAAATAAATCCCTGCATCAGCGTCCCATTTCCAGAATGTATAAACCATAACCTGTTAACATTATGGGCCACATGTATGAAAACTATTGAGGTCTAAAACTCACTTTTTTGCCAATAGTAACTTATGGGCAAAAAAGTGAGTTTTAGACCTAAACAGTTTTCATACATGTGGCCCTAAGTGTTTCAAAAAGACATGCAACTGAGCCCTTGTACTTGTTAACTGAATCCTTAAGTGAAGATCCAGATGCCAGACCAGGCCTCCGTCAATACAGGCAGCAAATAGGACCCCAGATTCCCCACAAGTCCTGTTTAGACCCCCAGCTCCCTACAAAACATATTCAGACCCTCCACAAATCTTGTTCAGACCCCAAATCATCCCAAATTCTGCTTAGATCTGACTCAGATTCCTTACACAGAAAAGAAACCAACAAAGACTTTTTTCAGATACAAATAATTCAGCATCAGACTTCAGATCAGACCAACCCATGTGTGACACAACTATTAAAACCAGAGAGGATGCTCCTGCCATCAAGGCTGGAACATATATTTTATCACAGGCCAGCACAACATATGGCCAACAGGTCACTTGTGGTCTGCCAAAGCAGTTTTGCTGGTCTGGAAACCAGATTGCAAAGAGGTGGAGCTTGCTTTAACTCCATCCAAAGTGGGCATTCCTAGACAGTTTGGGGGCATCCCAGGAGCATTCTTAGGAGGTCCAAGGCCGTTCATGGTCACTCTGCGGGTGTTCCCTGGTGGTTCTGGCCGCCATCTCCTGTTAGGTTGTGCAGGTCTGTTCACGTGCATAGCTGTCTACAGTGCATGTGTCCTGATGTCAGAGCTAAGCCTGAACCTGGGCCGGTACAATGGGGGGTAGGTAAAGGTAGGCAACAGTCTAGGGCACCACTTCCTCTCAGGCAGGAAGGGGGCACCAGGAGGTATGGAGTGGGTTGAATTTCTCATTGGGGCAGTTCTTTATGTCTTATTTGCCTAGGGCACCAGAATACCTTGTCCCAGTGCTGGCCTCAACATGTCAGGGCAGAGAGCAAGGCTTTTCATCACTCCTTGCTGTATAGAAGAGATAGAAAACTGAATAGCCTACATGAATTGTTGTTTTTAAAATCACCAGTAGGTGTCAGTATATACCAATACAGTGCCAGTATATATTTAATCAATGTATAAATAAGAGGTTCTGCAACTTTCTAATATAGATTGGGATAATTTATTTTAGCAGATGTGCTACTTTTAGTGTATATTAAAGCCACTAATCACGGCAGAGGACCATTTGCATTGTAATTTGTGACTGTTCCTGCTTTTCAAAAGTTGTGTTCTAAGTAGTCAGGGTTTAGCTGTAGAGAAAGTGTCCATAAATAGTCTGACAAGTTTAATAGATTAGGCTTGAAAAGTGGCGTATAAGATAGTTGAATTTCATCCTATATATTCTTTAGGGTGCGTTCTCATGGCACAGGACAAATACCGGTTGGTTTGCCGGCTGGTACTTCTCTTGTTTTGCGGCCGTCCCCACGGTCGCGGGCAGGGCGGCTTTTCTCCACGTCCGGAAACCGGACGGAAAATTGTGCTAGCACAATGTTTTGCGGCCGGATTGCGGGCGGACAAACCGCCGGACGGAAAACCCGTGCAGTGTGGACTGCTGCACGGGTTTTCCATAGAGCACAATTGTGCTCATTTTCGGACGGTTTTTCAGGTGGTCTGCAAAACCGCAAACTGGCTGAAAAACCACCAAAAAACCCTGCTGTGGGACTGCCCTTACAAATCTGTCATTAAGTTACCATTACAAAAGTGCCCGCCCAGTCTACTTTTGTCCAATCAGAGCTACAGTTAGAGAGGGGCGAATTATTCTAACAAAGTGAATTCTTTAGAATTTCGGGAAAACTTCGTTCTGAACGAATCAAAAAGTTTGGGTACTTCGTGTGAACGAAGCGGCTTTGATTGATAAAATGGCTGGGGCACATGGCTTTACGGGGGCAAAGCACTTGGAGGAAGGGGCATAGCCTGCATGACATGTGCAGAGATGAAGCCAATCAGAACCGGCGGATTCTGTGACTCAACCGCCTTATAAGCCCGGGGCGCGACCGGGGAGCTCTACGCTCTCACGTACTGATAAAAGGGGCCCCCGCCTTTGCCTTATAAATCCTCTTACAAAAAGAACTCATTTTATACAGGATTTTTTGGGGGGTGCACAGCTTGTCTCAAGACTGCTTCTCTTAATTTCAATTCTGATTTTGGGGGTTTTGGGAACTAAAGTCCATGTGCCCAATGCAGCTGCATATACTTTTTGCTACTGCTCACACACCTTGAATATCCAAGGGTTATCTAACCTGTTTCCCGTTTTATTATTTTAAGAACACGTTTTACAATACAAATACCACTTCATTTTGGGTTTTCAAATTTTTTTCCAATTTTTTATCCAGGGTTTTTTAAGCGTTGTTCTGCTTTGTGGTCACTAAAAGAACCGTCTTTTTTACCGCCAAAAAGAATTTTTTTCCCGTAGCATAATTCATAAAACCGGTTTTTAAATTTAAAATTTTTCTCTTTTGTGTACCGAAAAACCCCATTGAACACGCACAAAGCTGTAGTTTTTGGTTCTCAATTTTTTTGCGCAAATTTTCATCCCGGGTTAATTAAGCGTTGTTCTGCGTTGTGGGGCACTAAAAAAAACCCTCTTTTTCACCCCAAAAAATACATTTTTCCTGTAGCATAATTTTACAACCGAAGGTTAAATTTAAAATTTTTTCCTTTTTGTGTACGTAAAATACACCCATTTTTAAAAACGCTACAAAGCTCTTAAAATTTTTTTTTTTTCTCATTTCTTTTGTCAATTTTGATCCAGGGTAATTAAAAGTTTTTTTCTTTGTGGGCCTAAAAAAACTTCTTTTTTACCGCCAAAAACGAAATTTTTGCCTGTAGCATAAATCAATCATCCAAGGTTAATTAAGCCTGTTTGTGCTTTTACATTCCATAAAAAATACACAGTAGTTTTTAAAAACGACACATACAAGAAATTTTTTCCTGGCCATTTGTGGAACGCAATTTATATCCACAGGATACCCAAGCTTGTTGATACTGGGTTCATTTGGAGTCAAATACACGGGTGTGTATTTATCATATATAGATATCTCAACAAACAGTGTCTGTACATTTTAGAACAAACATATGTCAGACAGAGAGGTGCAGGCTCTTCACCTGCGAGTGCAGTGGCACAAACATTCCTGAGCAGGCCCAGGTTCGCAGCACAGCAAGTGGGACTCGCAGCAGATGCACTTGGTGACGGCCACAACTGCCCGCTGTCATCTAGCGGCCAGCGTGCCTAGGTCATCCACTTTCCTCCCAGATTACATCTGACAACCCCAGCCAAGAGTCGTGGAACGACAACACAACCCTTAGTTGCATGGCCGGGAGCGGTCAGCGGCCTCACCTGTCCTCAACCCGCCTCTGTCCCATCCGGTTCCCTCAGCCAAGAGAGCTACTATGTGGTCCTGGGCTCAAGCGCCACTATAAGCGAGGATGAACAATTTGAGGAGGGGGCAACAGCAGCTACTTGGCAGCAAAGAAATGGGCCAATATCCCCTGCTTCTTGCAGTAGGCGGCAAAGTATAGATTGTAAGTTGCATAGGAGGTCATGTGTGAGGTCACCTCGCATACCAAGACCGTTGATGAGGACAGCAGTGACTATGAAATACACAAATAGATGATGTATGTAGCCGACTCGCACTTGGGAGCGGGTGAAGCAAGGGCTTCATCATCTTCAGGAGAAGAGGGAAGGGCGTCAGCTTGCGCGTCAGGCAGCGGCGTCAGCCATGCAAGTGGGAAGTGTGGCGTGAGTCAGCAGTGATAGCAGCAGTGTGAGGTCGGGAGCCCAAGTGGCCACGGGTAAAAACCCCGCATCGCAGGTCCCAAGAAATAGCGGCACAGGGGCACAGCGAGGCATCGGCAGTAGTAGTCACTCAGTGCGAGGAGCGTTGGGCGGTAAAAATCAGATACTCGGCGGTGTGCGTTTCTTTGCTAAGACCACCGAGGAGCCGAAATATGGGTATATATACAATCTGTAGGCAGAAAGTGAAGTCGTGCCAGGGAGAGCTAACGTTGGCCATAACGAACGCCCTGCATCAACACATTGCAGCGTCACCCATCCGTTGGCCGTGGAGAAACGTGGCTCAGATGTGTGGTCCAATCCTGCCGCCTGCAGCAACAGCAGCAGCAAGCAGCGCCCAGTGCACGCATGCCATTGTTTCAGCCATTCAGTCTCGCACACAACTCTGCAGAAGGGAGCTGGTTATCTTTTCCATCACTCCCATCCCAGATGCTCCTGCTCCTCGCTACTCACTGCGCCAGCAGATCGTTCAGACGAGGGCGATTGCAAAGAACAACAGTATGTGCCGTCAACTATCCTAAGGGGCCAAAGCTGACCGTGCTCCTGTCCAAGTTGTTGGTACTGCAGTCCTCCCTATTCCAAATGGTGGACTCTGCACCATTCAGAGAACAATGGCTTGTGCCGAGCCGAGATGGAAGAGTTCCCTCCAAGCCGTAATTTCTTTTCCAAAAAGGCAGTAACCAGCACTTCATAAATATTAGAACAGAAGATGGGCCAGTCCTTTGAGCTTATCGGTTTGTTCCAAGGTGAAACAGCAGCGTGGACCGTCTGGAGCTGTAACTACGGTCAGGGCCAGTTACATGTCTTTTACGGCCCACTGGGTTGAATGTGCTTTCCTGCCCAGGCACACCAACAAATTGGACAGGAAGACGGCGCTTTCTCTCCACGTTGTCAAACTGCGGGCTCCCTGCTGCCAATTCCCGCCTCCCTCCTCCCACCAACCACCACTCAGCCTCCACAAGTACTAGCTCCATCATAGACCACATGTGTATTGCACCAGCGTATTCACGCAGTTCTACACCGGGCTTGCCCTCGCGAACGAATCACACAGGGGTAGGAACTGCCTCCGAGTCTTGCAGCAAGAAATCGATGTGTGTGCTTTCTCCGCACTACAACCTGCAAATCGAGAACCATGGGTGACGGACAATGGAAGGAACATTTTGCCTGCGCTGCACCGAGGAGGGATGGCCCATGGCGCCCTCATCTGCAAGTGTTCAATTTGGTTTGTATGAAAAGTTCCTGAAGTCCTGTCTTCCACCGATCTTCAGAAGATAGTGAAAATGGTCAGGAAACTGTGCAATGCACTTTCATTCCATTCCTACAAAGCTAGGAACACCCTCCTCGAGTTGCAGACGGCAGAACGGCCTCCGCCAACACACTCTGATATGCAATCGATTTCCACCCGTTGGAGATTCCAGCCTGCACATGTTGGAACCGACTGTATGACAGAGAAAGGCCATTAACGATTTTTTGATGACCAGGCGACAGGGAGAACTCCCCTGTGTAAATTGATGTCACCAGTGGCAGTTCATGCGTGACACCTGCCGTTTGTTGATGCCATTTGAGGAGGCCACGTTTATTAGTCAGTCGCACAGGACTACGGGATGAATAACGTCATTCCACTGCTTCATGTCCTGGAACCAGAATGCTGAAAAAAAAAAAACTGTCTGGGCAGGGGACTGGAGAACGTGCAATACATCTCGTGCCACATGAGTCCTGGTGTCCTGAAATGGAGGAGGAGGAGGACATTGGATCAGAAGCCATTGTTCTGGTGAAATTAGTGATTTTCTATCCAGGGTGACAAGAGAGGAGAGCGAGGAGCAGCTGAGGAGGTAGATTGAGATAAGGAAGCCGAGGCAGAGACCCTCAAGCACATGTGGCAAGTATACATGGAGATGGAGGCAGGGAGCCCTCGGAGTCACTATGTGCAGCATGGGCACGCAGCATGCTGATATGCCGGCTAGTGACAGCCGAATAGTCAGCATGCCGGCCAGCGGGATGACTTCTGGCTCTCCACCCCTATTGGATGCCCTCGCTACCGGTCCAAAATGGGAGCCTTTATTTCCAGCTTTTGAGAGGGAAGACAACTCAAATACTATAGGGAAATCCTCCGTAATCATTGGCCGCTGCCTATGTGCGGCATCGTCCCTCCTCTGACAGGTCTGACCAGGGGGGTTCTTCAGACGCTCACAAGTACTACTGCTGCGGCTCGCTGGTGAAGGTGGGGGGGGGTAGAGGCAGTACAGCTCCATCAGCAGCAAGCTAAGTCTGGAGTCACTATGAGCACTTCCTTCACTCGCCTAATGAGAGGGCAGTCGCCAGCAGGACAGGACCTGACAGTCCCTGAACTCAACAGGTGGTGGGCCTACTTGGACAGCACTCTGCCAACCCCATTAGAAGATCCGCGGACTACTGGGCAGCCCAAACTGGGTGTGTGGCCGCAACTTGGCCGAGTTTGCAGTGAGAAGCAGTCCTCCGGCAGTTAGTGTGGCATCAGAGCGGGCGTTACATTGCGGCGGGGACCCATCGTTATACCCTAAGGAGAACCCGCTTGTCCACGGAAATGTGAGAACGACTTTACCTTTTGGTCAAATGAATCAGGCTGGATTCGGCCAGGATTTCCACACACCAATGCCTTAGAGGTGTCAGACTATACAGCCAAGACACCTCACCCCAAACTGTGAGAAATGAGTCTGGGGTCAAACTACCTGCCTCAGCCACTATTCTTGATGCTGTGGCCACCCCCGATGCACACAACTGCTTGACAGTTTCTCCAGCTGCCACCAACATCTTTACCAGGGACTTGGGTAATGCCACCCACCTCCCCCCCCACACTCTGTAATTGTGCACTCAATGACCTCATGCTGCCTGCTGCTGTGGCCTGTTGCCGTAGCCCTCTACACACTGTACATTGTGCCACTCTCTGACCTCAACTCTGCTGCTGCAGTTGTTGCTCGCTGGCGGTGACCTCCCACTATGTTAATTGTGCCACTCCTGACCACATGCTGATGCTCCTGCCGCCATCACCTTTCCACTCTCTGTCATTGTGCCACTCTGTGCCTACTCCTGTTTTTGCCACCTCCAGGAATGTCAATGTGCCACGCTTACCTCATACTGCTGCTGGCGTGCGACCTCCACACTGTGTCATTGTGCCATTCTCTGTTGGGGTGGGGGCCTACTCCAGTTTTTGCCATCTCTATAATGTCATTGTGCCACTGTCTGAACCTCATGCCTCTCTGCGAGACCCCCACACAGTGTCAATGTGCCACTCTGTGGGCCTACTCCTGTTTTTTTGCCTACCTCCGAATGTCCTTGTGCCACTGTCTGACACTCATGCTGCAGCGTCAAGCGTGACCTCCCGACAGTGTCATAGTGCCACTCTGTGGCCTACTCCAGTTTTGCCACCTCCAGAATGTCATGTGCCACTGTCTGACCTCAATGTTGCTGCTGCCGTACCTCCACACTTGTGTCATTGTCCACTCTCTGACCTCATGCTGTTGCTCTCCTGCCCCGTCACCCGCGCTCCAACTCTGTCATTGTGCCACTTCTCTGACCTCATTCTGTCCTCCTGCGCCATCACCTTCCACTCTCTTCCCATTGTGCCCACTCTGTGGCCTACTCCAGTTTTTGCCACCTCCAAATGTCATTGTGCCACTGTCTGACCTCATCGCTGCAGAGCCCGTGCCCTCCACACTGTGGTCATTGTGCCACTCTCTGACTTTTATGCTAGTTGCTCCTGCCCGACGTCACCTTCCACTCTCTGTCATTGTGCCACTCTGTGCCTACTCCTGATTTTTAGCCACCTCCAGAATGTCATTGTGCCACTCTCTGACCTCAGCTGCTGTGGCTGCCGCCTCACCTCCACACTCAGTCACTGAAGTTTCCACCATTGAGCTCTCACTGTTTTTCCACTTTCGCTGCCATGACTTTTATCAGGCTACTTACCCGCGTGAGTTTTTGTTCAGTTTTGGCCCTCTTAAGTGCCCAGGGAATTTTATAGTGAAGCGATCTAAGAGCGGCGGCAGTCATTTTTGTGGTCATACTAAAACACAACATTGTATGAAGACCAAACCAAGCTCCCTCTGCAATAAGTAAGCATATGCACAACGTTCTACAAGCATCCTGCAGGCTCTGTGCAGCCCGTAAATAGCTGTATTTTTAACGCGATTCGTCCCGAATAATTCGAACCGAAACAAAATTTTGTCGGAAACTTCGGCAAAGTCACCGAATCGAATTTTTGAGAAATTCGCCCATCTCTAATGACAGTGTGTGCAGGGACACATCCCTTTAAAACTGGAACTGTGACAGCCAATAGACATATTCAGTAATACATTTCTAATATGTTACCAATGGTTTTCTTGGTGACTGTGTTCCCAGCTGCGTTGAGATCATTAACAATTTTCCACCTTGTGGTAGTGTTTAGGCTGAACTCTCACCTTCCTCATGCTCTAAGGATACCCCACGAGTGAGGTGAGATGGAGATTTTGCATGGTGCCTGCCAGATCGATGTCAAGTTGGACCAGTCATTATGTATTCTTCTATTTTTTAGATTGTACCGAACAGTTGTCTACTTCTCACCCAGCGTCTTACTGTATGGTTTTGTAAGTCCCATTTCCAGCATGTGCAGGTCTACTGGTCTTGTCCCTGACATCCTTAGAAAGCTCTTCGGTCCAGCCCATGTTTGTAGAGGTTAAGAAGTCTGACTGATTAATTGAGTCTGTGGAAAGAGTCTTTTATAAAGGTGACTATTTATGACAGCTGTCTTTAATGCAGATAACGACTTGATTAGGATCGTCTAAGGGTGCTTTCACACGGTGCATTTTTGGTGCGTTTTTGATGCGTTTTTTTCAATGCGTTTTTTGTGCAGGCTGGGCCAGCAATTAATGCTATACTGTGCATGCACAAAAATCGCGGCAAAAATCGTGGTCATTACCGAGATTTTACAGCGAATTTACTGCGATTTTTGCCGTGATTTTTGTGCAGCAATGTACAGCATTAATTGCTGTGCCTTCCTGCACAACAAATCCATTGAAAAACACACACAAAAATGCACCGTGTGAAAGCACCCTAACTGGTCTGTGGAGCCAGAATTTTTAATGGTTGGTAGGGGATCAAATACTTATTTCTCTCATCAAAATGGCGAATAAATTTTCTGTATTTATACAATTGTTGATTTTCTGGATTTTTTTTGGATATTCTATCTCTCAAAGTTAAAATGAATTAACATACACAATCAGCAAGTGAGTAAATAATGATTCCTTCAATCCTCCGTATGAATGGAAACCCCCCCCCCCCACAAAAAAAAAGAACAGGTTTTGAATATAGGTTATATGACAATACAAAAACAAATTATTTAAAAAGAACACAGAAAGATTATTGTAAGCAAAAGAAGTCAATTTGTACTTTACAGAATAAAGTTTCTAAGTCATTTATACCACATGGCGCCTGCCTCAAAAAAAAATTATAAGAAAAGTTATACAAAATGTTGTGTTTTAAAAATGGAGTAAAAAATACAAATCATCCCACAGAAACAAGCCTTATATGGCTGAGTCAATGTGAAAAAAATAGTAATAGTAAAATAAAGAAATAAATCTGAGTAGATGGGTCCTGAAACCAAAAAAGTTGTGTTTTTAATGGGTTAATGTGCATATAAGGTTGATTATGTGACAGTCCCACGTAAATCATGACACAGAGAGAGAAACAACACAGTTATACTGTGCAGTCCCAAGTAAATCACTTTTGTGCCTCAGATGCAAAGTCCCATGTAATTCACTTTTGTGATTCGGATGCGCAGTCCCACGTAAAACACTTTTACGACACAGATTTGCAGTCCCAAATAAATCACTTTTGTGAAACAGATGCGCTGTCCCATGTAATTAACAGGCAGACAACACAACTGTACTGTGCAGTCCCACATATATTACTTTTGTGACTCGGATGTACAGTGCCATGTAAATCACAGATAGAGAACACAGCTATACTTTGCAGTCCCACATAAAAACTTTTGTGAGACAGAATGGCAGTCCCACGTAAACCACTTGTGAGACAGATGTGCAGTCCCATGTAAACACAGATAAAGTGTGCAGGATATATCACTATGTGAGAGAGAGGAGAGAGAGACAGAGAAAAAAATCACCCATCTTTCCCAGAGTCCTGAATGTCAAAGGCCATTCTAGTTACAAAGTATGGAAAGAGAGCGAGAAATTTAGATATACACTGTCGAGTTACACTTAGCTTTTCACTTCCAATGATTCCAATGACAGCTGAGAACCTTTCCCTTCTCCCCGCTCACACAGAATGTATCCTCATGTGCACACTTTGAGGTTGTGTCTGCAGAGAGAGAAAATACTCCCTGCTGGGAGGAGAAACATGCCCCTCTATTTCACAAGCTCTGCTTGGCAACCAGCATAAAAAGCTGCCAAATTCTGGAACGAGACAATCTCTTTAAGTAGTAATAGGGTGACATGTATGATTTTTGGTGCCCAGAAGACAATTTTATTGCACACAGTAGTAGTGTAGAATAAGGCAAAATGTATGAACCTTTTCTACTGCAGGTCATAAATCAGGCACATTCTAGCTCAAAAATGACAATTCAGGCTCAGGTAAACCACTTTCAAAGGGGTTTACCTGTTCCAGCAGTAATGCGCCCGGATTTGCTGTACTGAAGCTATAAATGTGTAGATTTGTACGGTTCTAGTGTGCCCCGCCTCCAGCACGCCCCCCAATCTCAGACGCATTACAAAGTGCCGAAGGCCTGATATTGGAGTGTGCCTGGCTAAAAATATAGCGCTAGTTCTCGGGCTGAAAAGATACCAGACTTCTGGTGAAGCCCCGTTCATGCGTGTCGTCCTTAATGACCAGCACATTTTTTTGTTTTTGCCTCCTTGCGTTTCAGTAGTTGTAACTTTTGTATCTTTTCAATGACGCAGTTGTATGAGGTCTTGCTTTATTCGGGACAAGTTGTACTTTTGGGGGGAATAGTTTAATTTCACTTATAAATAATTGCAGACTTGAGCTGTTTCTGTATGTTACAGCTTCAAATCCAGGGGCGGGTCTATCCTCCCAGCTCCTCCCAGCAGGCGTGTCTCCCCTCACTGATGAGTTGTGACATCATCATTCTGTGTTAGTAGTGGAAGGGAGTGGGTGTCACAGCTCTGCAGCCCTCCTGCATGCTTCTCATGGCTGCAGAGCTGTCAGCTCCAGGCTCCACAGGCTCCTTGTAACTAGAACACCTGTATTGCTGTAAGCAGTTATACATACAGTCTGAACTGAGGAAACAAATCTGAGAAAGGCATGCTGCCTCCCCCCCATTATCAGGCAGGAGGTAGAGCAGACTGTATAAGGATGTTATATGGGGGGGAGCAGAGGGTATAAGACTGTGTTATATGAGTGATGGGAACAGACTGTATAAGGCTGTGTAATATGAGGGGAGAGTGAATCTAGAAGCTGGAAACTCAGCAATTGCCCAGTTCCTTCACATAGAGTCATCACTGGGAGATGAGCATACAGAGGAGCGCATAGGGCCTTTATTGAACAGACACAGCCAATCACAGCACAGGGGGCGAGTCCCATCCAGGGGGCATTAGTTATATAAATCCACTGCACACCAAAATCCAATTTAGAAAAGAGGTATATTTATTAGAAAGAGGCCAGGATCCTATAGTGGCTTACACAAGTATTGCACTAGTTCAAAAATATTCACAAGTACATATATACGTAGGTAAAAATAGGATATATCATGTTCAGATGTCAAAATAGTGTGCGACATTTTGGCACATGGCCTTTTTTTTCAAATGACATCTGTATAAGATAAAGATACTATTAATATCTGTGTCAAAAAAATTTAAAAGAAAGAACAGAGTAGAAATCAGGGAATAGCTAGGAACAAGGTAGGAAAGGGAAAAAATAACAAGAGAGGAATAAAAAGAGGGGAGGAAAAGAAAAATGGGAGAGCAGAAACATGAAAAAGGAATAAGAAAGATTAAACAGATGAAAGAGAGGTATGATGGAGGAGGGGAAAGGGGCAAGAGATAATGATGTCTTACCTAAAGGTCATGCAAAGTACTATAGGGAGTAAATGATATAAATGGTATCTGAGAAGAATGAGGCACTATGCTGTGGTCAAGAAAAGAAGAACATAAATAAGAATATATACTGAGCAAAAAAGTAAAGTATATATAAAGAAGGAAAAAGTAGGTGTCATCCCAATATACTATGTATTACCCAAAATACATAAAAACCCAATAACACCTCCAGGACGCCCTATAGTCGCCTCCACAGATTCTATACTATATCCACTTTTCATTTTTCTTGAAAAAATCTTAACACCCCTAGTGAGACAGACTCACTCATTCATCTTAGATACAGGTGATTTCCTCGGAAAAGATCAAATCTATTTCTCCATTACCTACACCCCACGTGTTAGTTACATGGGATGTGACAAGTCTGTACACCTCCATCAATCATACACTTGGCTTGGAGGCTGTTGACAAATTTCTGGATCTAAATTCTTTTGAATCAATACCCAAACAATTCTGCTTGGACTTGCTTTCCTTAATCTTGAATAACAATTTTTTCCTTTTAGGAGACAAGTTCTATTTCCAGCATAAAGGCACGAATATGGGCAGCAACATGACGCCTCCCTATGCCAATAATTTTTGTGTTGGAACACGTATATAACCATCCACTGTATTTACAATATTCTAAGATTTGGCTCAGATATATCGATGATATATTTAGTATTTGGACAGGACCCACTGACATACTTCTCAGCTTCCATGACTATATCAATTCAATTCACCCTGACCTACGTTTTACTATACATTACAGCACGGACAAAATCAACTTCTTGGATACATATATCTCGTCAGACTCATTGGGGAACCTCACTTCTGATCTTTACAGGAAACCTACAGACCGTAACAGTCTTTTACATTACCAGAGTAACCATGCACCTAATGCCAAACGTTCACTACCCCAATCCCAGTTCAGCTGTATCCGACGCATAGTTCAGGACCCACACATACGTGACACCAGACTAGATGAAATGTCCACCCGATTTCTTCAACGCGGCTATCCAGAACATATCCTCAGACGGAACCTGATAACCACTACACAAGATAGTCAGACTAACACCACTGACAGACCTTGACTCAACACCACTGGACGTTTACCATTAGTCCTTAAATACCACCCTTTCACATCCAAGGTCCATCAGGTTATTCGTAAACATTGGACAATATTGACCCGGTCTTACCCACAAATAGAGGAGTTTAAATAACCCACCACTCCAATGCTTTAAAAGAGACATGTGTAGTCCATACACGTACCAGACAGCTCAGTGTCCTTTATCACAGCATAAACAACAATGGTACCATGACTAAAAAGAAACATGAACCTATTCTGCATGGGGAACAATGAAACAAGCGATATATAAGATCTGGCATAACATACACACATTAAACTGAACAAATTGGTCGAATAGCCCTCAGTCTCTTCCACTTATTGTTAACCTTTTTATGAAAGAAAAAGATTGTTTTATGTTTTCAATAAAGTGCTTGGTAGTCCTTAAATGTTACCTAATCTTCCCCCTTTTGATGTTCTACAACTAACACTTTTGTGTATTTTGGGGACTAAAGTTGGACCTTTTTAATGACATCAGGAGATTTTTAAGAAGGATGTGCTTGACATCATCAAAGTTCTCATTGTAACCATAGAGAAGACTACACCTTATGTTGTTATGTTATTCACAAATTAGAGGATGTAGAAGCTCATCTATTTATTTTGTTCATCAATATAGCACTGTTATATACCACAGGGCTGTACAGAGATTATCTTTAATATTGGTCCTTGTCCCTATTGGAGCTCACAATTAGAGATGGGCGAATTTCTCAAAAATTCGGTTCGCCGGCTTCGCCGAATTTTCCGACAAAATCCGTTTAGTCCCGAAATACTTTGGGACAAATCGCGTTAAAAAACAGTTATTTCCTGGCTGCACAGAGCCTGTAGGGTGCTGTAGAACGTTGTGCCATGCTTAAATATGCAGAGGGAGCATGGTTTGGTCTTCATACAATGCTGTGTTTTAGTATGACACGCACATGACAGCTGCCGCTCTTAGAATCGCTTCACTCTAAAATTACCCGGGCACTTCCACAGGCAAAACTGACCAAATAACTGATGCGGGAATGCAGCCTGATAAAGTCATGGTGGCACCAGCTGGAAAAAAGGGCTAAGATCCTACCATAGCGTCAAAGAACATAATAGTAGGTTCCTGGAGCCACCACAGATCATAGTCACAGCAGGAGTCACCCTGCGAGGCCACAGCATCCGGTGTCATCTACCAGCCATGTGTTGACCACGTACTAGGTCATACACTTTCTCCCAGATAACATCTGACAACCCCAGCCAAGAGTCGGTGGGTTTGACACACACAACCCCTAGTTGACATGGCCCGGGAGCAGGTGAGGGGCTCTCATCTGTCCTCAACCCACCTCTGTCCTGTTTGCTTCCACATGCAGAGAAACTACTCTGAGCCACTATACAGTGAGGACAAAATATTAGAGGACAGTGGGCAGCAAAAAGGTGGGGAAGACATCCGCTGCTTCTTGCAGAAGCCTGCAAATAGTGATGAGGAGAGTTGCAATTGGAAAATGGTATTATGATGGGTTAGTGGTAAGGCTTTGTACAAGCGACATCGTGAGGTGGACCGTCTGTGACAGGCAAACACTAATCGATGTAGCCGATCGCACTTCGGAGCCGGGTGAAGCAAGCACGCAGGGACAAGGTAGAAGTGCCCTATTAAACAAGGCATAAGTGCCCCCCCCAAACGGAAAATTCAGCCTACTCCATGCCTCCTTTTGCCTCTTCTCCGTGGGATGAAGTGGCACCCTACGCGGTCGCCTACCCACGACTACCCATTGTCCCAGCCCTGGAAGCATTCTGTTTTTCTCTACATTAAGTTTAATAGGATATTGGAGAGAAGACAGGAGGATTTGGACGACAAGACAATCTGGATCATGGACAGTAGAGAGTTAATGTCTGGGCCAGAGATGTAATTTGAGTGTACAACAGCATACTGGTGGTTTGAAAGCCCATGTGATGCGTATCAGCTGACCAGACCAACAGTGTACAAGGGCTTCATCATATCATTGGAGAAGAGAGCGGCAGATTCCCGTGTCAGGCAGTGGCGCAGCCGGTAAGCTCCGGAGTGTGGCCGGGAGTCAGCCAGGTGGCAGCCAATGCGAGGTTGGGAGCCAAACGGCCATGAATTAAGACCACCCACTTTGCAGGTCCCAAAGTAGCAGGCATCACAGAGGCACACCGGGTCAGCGGCGGTAACAGTCATCAGAGCGGAGCTTTGGTTGTAAAATCACCTACTCAAGAAGACACCTGGGAGGTTGACATAACTATATGTAAAATCTGTGGCAGAAAGTAAAGTGTGACAAGGGACCTAAACGTTGGCACCACGCCCTGCATCAACATCATGCAGTGTCACCATACGTTTTCATATGTGGTGTCCATCCCTGTCCACAACAGCAGCAGCACACAGTTGAACGCCTGCCATTTCAGGCAGTCAAGGCTTCACCACCTCTGCTGAAGACAACTCCCTGTCTATTATCTCGATCTACCGGGTGCAGAAACTCCCTGCTCCTCGGCACTCATGTGCCGAGCGTCGTTTCACATCGATACCGATTGGCAAGAGACAGCAATATGCGTCTAGCCATCCTTTAAGTGCAGAAGCTGACCGTGCTCGCCTGTCCAACTGGTGCTACTGCATCCCCTCCCTTTTCAAGTGGTGGACTCTGCCCATACAAGAACAGGCCAGTGAAACTTGGCATTCACTTCTGCCAATTGTAACGACACGGGTAGTGGCTCCTCATTGGACCACCGCGCAAGCGGTGTAATCCGGTCCACACCAGGCAGCGGAAACTAAGTATGTCCCGGTTTTTCACCAAGGCCCGCCGCAAGGCAGGATGGACTTTCTGCGGTGGGAGTCCGACTAGGTTGCTACCCCTGGCGTGACTAGCTTGCAGTGGCAGTCAAGACGCAGCGAGGTACCGAATCATAAGACGAAACTCGTAGTCAAAAGTCAGGTCAACAGGTCAGGGCAGGCGGCGGAGATTTGAGGTCAGGTAACGTGCATAAAGGTCGGGACACGGGCAGACAGTAAACTTGATTAACAGTGGAAATTGATGAAACAGGAATAAATATATTAAAAGGGGGAAATTTTATGACAGGGGGAAATTGATGAACAGAATAAATATATTAACAGGGGCAATTTATTGAACAGGGTGAAATTGATGAACAGAGAAAAGGCCCTTGAAACGATTTTTTGATGATCCAAGTGGAATGGAGTATTTCACTGGTTGACGAAGTCCACACAACACGGAGGAAATGTTTATGGTCATCGCAAGATGACATTGTTTAGTGGCTTTCTCCTTGACAACTTGAAAATTAGAACCATTGTGACCAGACTATAGGAAAGCGAACATATTGTCGCGCGCTGCGTAGAGGAGGGTTGAGGAGCCTTGCTCCCTGCATGGTATTCATCGTTCAATCTGGTTGTTCAAGTCTTACACCCATCTGCAAGAACATTTCTATTCTAAAAAAGGCCAGGAATTTTGCATGCACTTCAGTCGTACATTACACCGCCAGGCACACACCCTCCTTATGCCCCCCTGCAGTGGGCAGCACCGCCTCCCCCAACAAAGGTGAATGTGGACATTTCCAAACATTGGAATTCCAGCCTCCATATGTTGGAAGACGTCTCTATGAACAGAGAAAGGCTATTAATGGTAGTTGATGATCCAGCGGAACGAGAAATACACCACTGTGGAATTTTTAATGTCGTCGCAGTGTCAGCCATGCGTGACACCTGTCGTTTCTCCGGGCCCTTTTATGCGGACACATTATTTTTGTCAGTCGCCAGACTACGGGAAGAATAACGTCATTCACTGCTGTCATGTTGTCCACGACAGCGTAGAGGACACTGGACCTCCGCAAGCGATGCAAAAGCCACGCCAGGTAGCGGACTCTAAAGTAGGTCCGTTTTTCACCGGAGGCCCACCACAAAGCTAGGGACTTGCTGCTGCGGGAGTCTACCAGTCGCTACCACCTGACGTGACTTGCTTGCGGTGGCAGCCGAGTGTAGCATAGCACCAAATCGTGAAGGCCAAAACTCGGAGTTGGGGACAGAGTTATCGGAAGATCATGAACCACCCCAGAACGGGCTGGGGCAGTGAAGGGGATGGAGAGCACCTCGTTAACGCTTACGTGGGGTCGCCAGTCCTTAGTGTATGCCTCGCGCACGTCACCCCGTGCGTCTTCCGTTCCTTTGCTCCTGCCAGCCCCCCCCCCCCCCCCCCCAGTAAAGGTCATTACAGTCGCAATAGTATCGTGGTCCAGGGACGTAGGCAAGGAGGAATAGGTACACTGATAATACAGACGATGCTGAAGGAAACTCTTTCACTATAGGTTCTAAATATATATTAATATTAATAATTTAAAAGTCTTGAGGGCCGTTTGTGTGAGGAGCCATTTCCATAACAAATGCAGCTAAGAATGTCAACATCATTTCAAAATCTATTCACACCTAGATAAAAAGATTCAAGCAAACTTTTCCTTTATCACCTGTTTAGCTGTCATAAACAAAGAACATTTAGCAACTTACTTTCTTAAACCCTTGAAATCAGTGTTGATGTAAATTGTTTCCACCGGTAACAGGGTAGGGCCTCCAGAGAGGACTTGTGTTTTTTACTTTCTGTAAGTTTGGACATAGATGTCACATTCTTCCTACTGAAAGAAGTTCCTCCAAAGCCAGTTTTGCAGCATTTGCATTTTGCTTCTTTTTGTTCTGTCCCATTTTCAGTTTTCTAAACTGAATTCAATCTACAATGGCAAGAAAGCAAAATAAGAAAGTAGCGGACATGGGGCCACCGGTCCAGCGTAGCGTGCCTGTCTACCAGGTCGCTACCCCTGACAGACTTGTTTGCGTGTGGCAGCCGAGGTGTAAGCATGGTACAAAGTCGTAAAGGCAAACTCAGAGTCGGGGACCAGACAGGGCGGCAATGGTTCCGTGGTCAAGGGACGGAGTGCCAAGATTGTATGGTAAATGGATATGACATACGATGCTGAAGAAGACGCTTTTCTCTATAGGTTCAAAGATTATTATTATTTTTTTATTTATAGTCTTGGAGGCCGTTGTGTGAAGAGCCTTTTCCCATACAAATGCAAGCTAAGAATTTCAACAAGCATTCCAAAATCAGGACACGACTAGAAATAATAGTTTCAAAAAACTTTTCCTTAATCTCACCTTTGTTATCTGTTCATGAACAAATTAACATTAATCAACATGCTTTTATTAAACCACTTGAAATCTGTGTGGATGTAATTCAGGTTGGACTGGTCCGTGTGACGAGGACCGGGGAAATTACCCCTGTGGGCCCCCCTGAGCCGCTGTGGCCCCGGAGGCGGTGCCGCCGCACCCCGGGCCCGCGGCCGCGCATCCCGCTCCTTGAACGCCCCCGGGAACCTGCGTCCCCGAGCGCCCTAGAGACCGACCCCGGGAGTTGGGGACTAATGTCCCGACTCCGGGGCTGCGCGGTGTCAGCGGAGCACAGCGCCACTAGCGCTGCGCTCCGCTGATCTCCCTGGCAGGCTGAGCGCGAGGACCTTCAGCCTGCCGGGCGACGGCCCCTACTGGTGACGTAGTGGCGCGGTGACGTACTTCACAGCGCCGCCTATTCATTGGCGCAGTACGGAGCCGGCGGCAGTGCTTCGGAGCGCCGGAAGCAAATAGCACCGAGCCCCGAGCCCGGTAAGAGGCTGTTTGTGTTATTTGTTTTAGTTTTTTTTAACTACAGGGGGTCCCCTGGCTACAAGTGGGGCCTCTTGACTACAGGGGGTCCCTTGGCTACAAGGGGGGCTCTGACTCCAGGGGGTCCCTGTCTACAAGGGGTCCCTGACACAGGGGGTCCCTGGCTACAAGGGGGGGCTCGACTACATGGGGACCCCCCTTTGGCTACAAGGGGGGGGCTCTGACTACACGGGGTCCCTGGCTACAAGGGGGGCTCTGACTACAAGGGGCCCTGGCAACCCGGGGGGGCTCTGACTACAGGGGGTCCCTGGCTACAAGGGGGGCTCGGACTACAGGGGGTCCTTGGCTACACGGGGGCCTGACTACAGGGGTCCTTTGTCTACACAAGGGGGGCTCTGACTACAGAGGGGTCCCTGGCTTACCTAAGGGGGTGGCTCTGACTGACACGGGGTCCCTGGCTACAATGGGGTCCCTGACTACAGGGGGTCCCTGGCTACAAGGGGGGCCCCTGGCTACAAGGGGGGGCTTCTGACTACAGGGGGCCCAGCCTACAGGGGGTCCCTGCTACAGAAGTGGGGCCCCTGGCAACCATGGGGGGCTTCTGCTACAGAGGGTGCCCAGGCAACAAGGGGTCCCTGACTTCAAGGGGGTCCCCTGACTACAGGATGGCCCTGGCTACAAGGGGGGGCCCTGGTACAAGGGGGGTCCCTGCTACAAAGGGGGGCCCTGGCTACAAGGGGGGCCCTGCAAAAGGGGGTCTCTGACTACAGGTATCCTGGCTACAAGGGTGGCTCTGACTACAGGGATCCCTGGCTACAAGGTGTCCCTGCTACAGGGGTCCCCTGACAACAGGGTGGCCCTACTACAGGGGGGCCCTGGCTACAAGGGGGCCTGCTACAAGGGGGCCCTGGCTATAAGGTGGGCCCCTGCTACAATGGGTGGCATCACTTGCCTACCAATGGGGGGCAGAATCACTGGCTTATAAGGGGGGAAAGAAAATCACTGGCTATAAGAGGGGCATCACTGGCTATAAGGGGGGCATCACTGGCTATAAGAGGGGGCATCACTGGCTATAAGAGGGGCATCACTCTACTGGCTATAAGGGGGCATCACAGGCTACAGGGGGGCATCACTGGCAATAAGGGGGGCATCACTGGCTATACTAGGGGATCACAGCTACAATGGGGGGCATCACTGGCTATAAAGGGGGCATCACTGGCTACGGGGGCATCACTGGCAAAAAGGTGGGCATCACTGGCAACAGTAGTGGCATTCACTGGCTATAAAGAGGGGTCATCACTGCTACAGGGGGTCATCTACTGGCTACAGGGGTCATCACTGGCTACAAGAGGGGCATCACAGCTACGGGGGCATCTGCTGGCTGCAGGGTGTCAATCTACTGCTGCAGTTGGCCTCTATCTACTGGCTACAAGGGGCATCAAGGCTATGGGAGCATCTGCTGCTGCGGGGGGCATCACTGGAATACAGCATGCCATCACAGGCTATAAGAGGGAGCAATATAACTGGCTACAGGGGGCATAAAGCTGGCTACAGATGGGCATCCACTGGCTACAGGGACATCCTACTGGCTACAGGGCATCACTGGCTACAGGGGGCATCATAGGCTACAGGGGGGCATCACTGCAACAGGGGGGCATCTTCTGTCTACATGGGCAATCACTGGCTACCAGAGGGGTCTACAACCAGGCTACAGGGGTCATCACTGGCTACAGGGGCTACAAAAATGCTACACGGTGCATAAATACATGGCTACCATATGAGGTGTAAAGATGGGGCACTTGAATAGAAGATTGAATGGTAGAAAAGTCGATAAAATGAGGAGTCATAAGATGTTTGTTTGATAAATTTTACAGTGAAGAGTGGTAATAGTCGTCACTACGGCGTCAGGGACAGATGGAAAAGAAGAAGAAGAGAAAGAGAACAACTCTTCAGAGACTTCACCTGTGAGACACTAATGTAACTTAACTGTTATCATAAATATGTTCTGCAGAGCCTGTGTACACTGGTATGCCCAATACTGTATAGTCACTGTATGCTGGTAATATAGGTGTAAGAATAATGGTTTATAACTCAGTAATAGGTCAGTTTAGTATTATCCGTCACTATATGTTGGTGATAAGTGGTCATGGTGTTGTTTTATTATTCGGCGTCCACTGTTGTGTTTGGTGATATGAGGTCCTAGTGGTCCTTGGGATACTGGTTGGTTAGCGGTGTATATGGTAACTGTAGGCAAGATTTAGTAGTTTTTATACGTAGGTCACAATTTGAGGTAAAGCTTTTTGTATATTTTGGCATTATTTTTATGGTGAATTGCACTGTGGCGCCGTATGTTACGGTGGAGTGGGTGGGGGGTGGGGTGACCAATTCTTACCTCGCCCCCCCTGAGTGAAATTTAGCCCTAGGACTGCCCTGATCGGGACAACTTCTTAGTGTTAAAATTTGATTTCGGCAATTAACATTAAAAGTTTCAGATTGCATTAGAAAACCCATAGAGCGTCGCTCTCTCTCCCATTGTCCAAATAACGGCGCCTCTTTTAACTTAGTCCAATCACACAGATGCGCTCATAAATTCTATCTTCCCCATAGAACCTATGAGAAAAGTAGCTCGCGCTCTGATTGGGCTAAGCTGGACAGCCCCCCGCCGCGTTCAACCAATCAGCTCCGTTTCTGCCTTTTTACTGTATATTGAAGCTGTCCCTCGCCTTTGAATATGATTGGTCAATTTTTCCTCCATAGGATATAATGGGTCATAGTCGCATCCTATTCTGATTGGTCAATACTCCTCATGACGGTTTTAATGGGCAAATTCCTCCTATCTGATTGTCAATTACTCCTCCCAAGTTTATATGGGACATTGTCGCTCCTATTCTGGATTGGTTGGTTTATGCCGACCAATGAAATAGCTTAAACAATTTTGAAATTACTGTATTTCCTCCCGGCGATTCCACTCTATTGCAATTCCCTATGTAGCGCCGGTCACGGCGACAATCCTCGATGTTCGGGTTTTTAATGCTTTATATGTAAAGAAGGGTTTCGGCTCTTTATCTGAAAAGGTTTTAATATAATAAAAATTAATTTTTTTATTACTATTCATCCGCACCACCGCTGAGTTGCCGAGATTTCAGTGCGCCCATCTCTCCATAGACTATAATGGGAGAAAGTAGCTCGCGCCCTGATAGGCTGGAATATCCCAGCCCCACCGCTAGAGCTCAGCCAATCAGCCTCTTTTCAGTCCTTTTAATTACCTGTAATTTGAAATATCCCGCCGTGAATTCTGAATTGGTTTAAACTTCTCCATAGACTAGAATGGGTCTTTGTCGCTCCAATCTGATTGGACAAGCAATTCTCCAGTAGGCTAGAATGGGTCTCTGTCGCTCCTATTCTGATGTGCATGAGCTAGCCAAATCCCACGGTAGCTTTTAATCCAATCAGCTTCTTTTCAATCATTTTTTTACTGTATTATTGAACTATCCCGCCGTGGAATCTGATTGGTCTAAACTTCCCCATAGGTCTTTTAAATGGTTCACTGTCGCGCTCCTATTCTGATATTGGGGGCCCGTTTTATGCCTGACCCAATCAAATAGATTTCTATTTTCTGATTTTGAATTACAGTACTTCCCGGCAATAACCAATATCTAATAATTCTTCTGAATTAGGAAATTGGAAAGTGATTTTGATTTTATGTATGTTTATTTTTTGGGTTTCAAGCTCTTTTCCTGTTAATGTTGAACGCCTTTATAAAAGGCGATTTTTGATTCATAACTCCGCACCGACATCTGGAAATTTCTCGCTGTTCCGAGCCTGTCTCGCATCCGGAACCAGATTTTCCGGCGCAGCCCCGTGCACTGCGCTAATTCCCCGCACTGCGCCCCATGTCCCCGCACTGCGCCCCACACACCAGACACCCTGGCGAGGCGCGGCGGACTTTTCCCCGCATGTATGAGTGCGCTACCTCCGGCGCCGTATCCTAGGCGCACGCCGCACATGCGCCTCGTTCCCCCGCACTGCGCCCCACACGACTGGCCAGGCCTCTGCGGAACTTTTTCCCCCGCATTATGACCGCACTACCTCTACGGCGCCGGAATCCTAGCAGCGCCGCACTGGCGCCTCGACCCGCACTGCGCCTAACACACTGGCGAGCCGCGGCGGACTTTAACATTGTATGTATGAGCGCCGCCCCGCCCCGACATAAATCAGGCAACAGAACCGCCGGAAAACTACGGAAAAGGTGCGCCCCGACCCGGCGGATTCATCCAGTGGACCAGAGATGTAACCAAGAAAACAGGGACAGAGGTCAGATGAAATCAATGTAGTGAGACACCCCTTTAGCTACTGTAATATACCCGCCTTCTGCCTGCCTATTCTAGTTCAATGCAGTAATTCTAATTCTGGCCAAAAGTTTTTCTGTGTTGCCCATAAGGTTTTTCATAGTAGTTGAGCACGCCGGGTGTAAAACGTCAAGGTCTACATGATTACGTCATCAAATTGTTTGCAGATGCATGGTTTATTATCAGTCATGCACTTAACAAAGGCATCATCATTTCTCAGGGCCATTCCTAGAGGCGGGCGATCGCCCCGGATGGCGCCGGTGCTCCGCTCACCCTGATGGGGGGTGGGCGCCAGGCGCCTCACCCACCCGGTGGTTAGCCCTGGACTCTGCCCACGTGCCATTGTAAAACGGCCGTACAGGGTCAAAGCCAGCAACTGCATACACTTAGTGCAGCCTGCCATTAACAAGGAGGGGCAGGAGGGATCGCTGCCCTCACTGCCTCCTCCCCTGTATGGAGAGCACTCAGTGAGCGCTGATACATACACAGTAGCAGCGTCGCGAGGGGGGGCGCACAGCTTTCACCACAGCCCCCTGCGACGCCTGAGTTTCGCCTCCCGTCCCAGGAGAACCCCAGAGCGTGAGTGCAAGGGTTGATGACGATTACACCTCTTACACTGATTGCCGGCTCCCCGACCTGGCCGCTGCAAGGGATCCTGGAAAGGTAAGTGAGTTTTTTATGTTTTTATCCATAGGCAACAGGGGGCAGAAACAGGTCTACATGGGCATCTACTGGCTACAAGTGTGCAAAACTTGCACAGAGGGTCAAAAGTGGCTACAGGGGACAAAACTGGCTACTGGCAAAACTGGCTAAAGAGTGACAGAAAAGCTACAGGGGGGCAAAAACTGGCTACAGGGTGGAAAACTGGCTACAGGGGGCAAAACTGGTGTACAGATGACAAATTGCTACAGGTGGGAAAACTGGCTACAGCGGGCATCTACTGGCTACAAGGGGCGAAAGTGGCTACATGGGCAAAAGATGGCTACAGGGGGCAACAGACTACCAGGTGCAACAATCTTAACTGGGGCTACAGTGGCCCAACTATCATGCTGCTGGGGCTACTATCTGGTTTACTGGTGGGGTTTACAAGATGGCTACAGGGGCAACCATCTGGCAACAGGGGCACTATCATGGCTGCTTGGGGCTACATGTTGGTTTACAGGGGGTAATACATGGGCTACAGGGCAAGCTTATCCGTGAAGCATTGTGGCGCATACGCGCCGGACAATTGAGACCCAGCCTTCCACTAAACCAAGAGTCAGCCCCAAAAAATACACAAGACTCAGGTTGACTCGAATTGGACACAGTAGCTATTTTTATTAAGACAAAGGGACGACATGTATGATTTTTGGAGTCCAAGCAACCAATTTCTTTTGCGACATTAGAAGTGTAGAATGCTCCTAAACCTATGAAACTGTTCTACTGCTGGCATAGATTAGTTACGCTTTCTAGCTATCAAAGCGACCCTTCTGGCTCAGGTAAACCCCTTGCAAACTGCTCAACCTGTCCTTCAGTAAATCGCCTGCCATTTGGGTCCAAACTGAAGGCTATAAATTGCAGCATTCGTAAACGGTTGTAAGTGCCGACGCCTCCCGCACATCATTCCCCGATCTCAGGCGCGCATGAACAAAGTGCAGAACGGCCGCTCTGTAATGTGTCTGATATTGGAGTGCGCCTGGTTAAAAAAAGAGCATAATTGGACTCGCGCTAGTTATCGGGCTGAAAGAGATCTAGGGTGGACATGTATGAACGGGGCTGCGTAAGAAGTCCTGCATCTTTTCAGCCGAAAAACTAGGCGCAGCCCAGTTCATACCATGTCACCCTAGATCTCTTGCACTTATGTCACTGTGTACCACTCAGCTACTTATAGGGGAGCAAAATATCCTAAACACTGCTACAGAACCACCCACAGCCAGGCACAAGAGTTGAGTCTGAAGCTGTCTATAACTCACAGCATAGTGCGAAACCCCTTAAATTGACAAATAGCACCATTGGGATATGGTAGAGCATAAGATCTGCAGCACCGTGAAACCAAGAAATGTGCGCAAAAATGAAGCAATGAGCTATCAAGTCAACATTGGCCAAATTCTGAGTACCTGCCCCTCCCTAATGAAGGTCACGATAGCTGTATTATTCATTTGTTATCAGAGAATACCTGAGGGTAAGAAATTTGGATTGTTCCCTGCGGTGAGTTCCCATCAAATGAGGTGATCCTTGGCATCACCTTAGGAATCCAAAGTCTTCAGTAGACTGATCACACCGCCGGGTCAATGGCCTTGTGTCATTGCAATCATCCCGGATGCGTTTTTGGGGGATAATTTCTCGTTTTGCCAGTAAAGCGATATGTTGTTATATGTTTGTCTCTGCTGCTACTTCGTCCTTTCCACAAACCTCTCCGGCCGTTCCTAGGGCAGAAGTCTTTTTTCGTAGGTCTGAGTCACCCAATAATGGTAACATTTCTTCTGTCAAACCGTTTTTCCAGAATTCGATCAAGGTTGAACTACAACACGGCGTTTTTCCAAAGTGTGGTTGCCCCATTGTTATGCCTGAAAATGGAGCGAGGGCATAAAGGTGTCTGACAGCGAATCTACAGCAAATATCAAGCGAGACCTATAAGGAAAAAAAACTCATTAGTGTGAAAGGGAGAGTAATGGTCCTGGAGGTCCTTATATGCAGTAATTGTTCTCACCACAAGGTTATTAGTGATTGAGCAGCCATCTCCGGAGATCACAGGTCAAGCACCAGCTTAACTGCACACAACGCTTCTTATCATAAGGGGGAATTAACACTGTCTAAGACCATTGGTCTTATCCTGCTTTACCCTATTGCTGACCACCCATTGACTATATGTGGAACGGGCGGTGGCTTTATAATCTTTTACACGGACGTTCTGGAAGCTGATTGAGTCATCTGTAGGAGTGAGCACAAGCCGTCGTCGAGAAGGTCGCCTGAGAAGGAAGGGGTCAGTTTATTACCATCCCTGCTTACCTATCACTCTATGTACCTTATAAACTTTATCATTGTGGAAGGGGCACATCAAAATAAAATAATAACTTTTATTTAGCTAAATTAAAATATTATTCTTAAAATTATATCACACAGCGCTATAAAACATAAATAGAGCCGTAAAAAACCACTTAGTACAAGGTAAACCAAGGAATTTTAGGTAGCCCGGAGTTTGGCGTGTGTTGGTGAGAGTTCTGACCCTGTTCCACCCTCAAAAACTCCTATTAATATCCTTACCAATGTACGTAATATTACACTTCCCGAAAAGCGACGGCCCCCCCTGCATGGAACCTGCCCCTAGATATAACTTACCCTAGACCTCATGTATGGTTGTATCATAGGGTAAGAAAAGATACAGTCCTTACATTACCTATTGTCCCAACATGTTCGGCCCCTACTCAACCTCCTCAGGGGACAATATGATTGGTATGCAACAAAAGTTACGGTCTAAAAGTTCCAAAAAGAAAAGGAGCATTTTGGCTCCTAATATCCTGACACACGCTATGGTGTGCCTTGTTGATCACAGTAAGTAAGACCAGAAGGAAGCCTCCCGAATTTTCAAGCATTCATGGTGCTGGTGGTCACATGACCATCAGGCTCCGTAGGCTCTAGTGGGGTATTATCAACCAAGATAACTCTGAAGTAGGGGGGCAGTACAAGGGGTTGTTGTTTCCACAACAGGGCTAATATACCAGCACATGGGACATCCTCCCACCTGGTAGAGTAACACCAACTCTCTGCAGAGGCACCTTCTCTGGGCACAATGGCCAGTTCATAATACGACACACCAGGTGATATGTGTGTGTCTTTGTTTATTAGCCTAAGTGTGGCCTTCTGTGGTTAATAGTATATGTTATAAGGATTACCCCATAGAGGAGTCTCTGAAATCGAGACGAAATGCGTCTGAAGAGTGTTTTGTGTTAATAAAAATGCTAGGTAAAAAAGTTTGACCAGCACTTGTAATTGTTTAGCCACATTATATATCTGTGCATGTACAAGCCTATACTGTGTGTCTCATCAGTGATTCATAAGTATAGGTGCCAGATATAGGGTTTAATAGAGGACAGTACTGTCAGGTCGCCCTTTTCAGGGCAGGGACTCCGTAAAGGGCCAGTTAAGGGTTGAGTCTTGGAGGGATAGTTAGACACTCAAGACTCCCCTATTATTTCTGTCTGGTTTGATGTCTCTACGATATTTGTAGTAGTTTATACGGAAGATTATATTAAAAGTTATGTTTTAGAGGAATTGAAATATTTTGGATTTATAAAATACACCATCCCCAATTACAGGATAAAACAGGAAAAAAAATAAAAAATAAAATAAAAAATTATGTAAAAAAGCCCCTCCCAGCCTATACTGTGTGTCACATCAGTGATTCATAAGTATAGGTGCCAGATATAGGTTTTAATAGAGGACAGACTGCGGGGGTCGCCCTTTTTGGGGCAGGGGCTCAGCTCAGGGCCAGCTAAGGGTTGTGTCTTGGAGGGATAGATAGACACTTAAGACTCCCCAATTTTTTCTGTCTTGATTGATGTCCCTACGATATTTGTAGTAGTTTATAAGGGAGATTATTTTTTATATTTACTATAGTATATGAGGAATAGATTAATTTGACTTATATAATACACCAACCCCAGTTACATGAATAAAACAAAAAACTAAAAAATTATTTAAAAAGTTATGTAAAAAAAGCCCCCCCCCCCACACCCAGCCTATACTGTGTTTCTCATCAGTGATTATTAAGTATAGGTGCCAGATATAGATAGTTTCATCAGAGGACAGTACTGTGGGGTCGCCCTATTCGGGGCGGGGGCTCCACAAAGGCCAGCCTAAGGTTGAGTCTTGGAGGGATAGATAAGACACTCAAGACCTCCCCCTATTATTTCTGTCTTGTCCCTACAATATTGTACGATATTTTAAAATGAAGATTATAATAATAAATTAATATATTAATAAAATACACCCACCCCAATTACAGGATTAAATCAGAAAACTTAAAAAAATAAAAAAAAAAAAAAAGTCATTTTCTGACCTTAGGGTTGAATGGGGTGGCAGAAAAGTGTAGAAAAAAAATTAAAGTAATTGAAATAAATACACACAAATAAAAATATTATTAAAAACAAGCACAAAATTAATACAAACCGTAATTTTAGCTCTGTCCCACATTTTAAACGTCCATGACGGAAAGGTAAAGAGTGTAGTCCGCTCACCCACAGGGGAGAAGGAAGACCAATTCCTCCAGTTGGGTGATATACAGAAAGGACCAGCTACATCGTCCTAACAGCAGAAACATATTCTTCTTTATCCACACAAAAAATACACTGCGAGGGATCAGTGTATCATACTTGCCTTACATCAACAAGGAGTCCTCTCCCAGGACCCCAAATAGTTGCTGAATCACGCAGGCACCATACAACATGTCACTTGAATTAAAAACGTGGCCATGGTGCCATGGGAATGGTCTTTTAATCATCCCAATTCAAAAGCGGCTTGTAAAGATATTTGAAGTTTTGTGAATCTTCTGAGACAGTTTATCCGAAATGTGACGCCAAGTAGGAGTTGCAATTGCCTATAGAAGGTAATGGAGAGGAGAGGGGAAGAAGAAGGGTATACAGAGGTAGCAAAGGAAAACTTGACAGCGAATGTCATCAAATATTAAGATGTCAGAAAGTTATTACAACTTTTTTTTAGATCTCCTCTCCTGTGTGTGGCAGTGTATGGGATACATCATAAGCAGCTTCGTCTCCCACCCCAAACCCCCCCCCCCCAACTAGCTCAGTACTGCTCTCTAATGTCTCCATGCTGCTATAGAGAAATGAGGGAGCAAGATTCTCCTCTCCTTTGGTATGCAGTGTATGGGAGACATCATAGACAGCTCCATCTTCCCCCAAGCCAGTACTTGCTCATAATCTCCAATATACTGCTAAGTAGATATAGAGGGCAGCCTCTCCCTCCCTTTTTGTGCAGTGTAAGTGAGACATCATAGCAGCTCGCTCCACCCACAAGCTCATTAACTGCACAATAAGTTCCTCCAAGTCTGCTGTCTTGCACTGAGATATATGGGCTGGACCTCCTCTCCTGTGCTCAGTGTTAATTGAGACATCATAGCATCACCATCTCCCCCACTAGTCAGTACTGCTCTAAAATATCATATCCTCATAAACTGCTATAGAGATATAGGGGGCAGGATCTCCTTCTCCTTAGTATTGCAGTTATAATGGGGGTACATCTAAAGCAGCTCATCTCCTCCACTATCTCACTTCTGCTCTATAATGACCTCCATCGTGCTAAAGAATATAGTTACAGAATCTCCACTCCCTGTGTGTAGTGTATGGCAGACATCCTAGCATCTCATCTCCCCACCCACTATCTCAGTACTGCTGAAAAAAGTCCTCCATGCTGCTATAGAGGATGGTAAGGGTGGCAGCGATTCTCCTCTTCTGTGTGTGCATTAAAGGGGACTCACAGCACTTCGTCCTCCACACCCACTAGCTCAGTACAGCTCTATAATGTCCTCCATGCTGTTAAAAAGATATAGGAGCGCAGGGATCTCCACACGCTGAGGTGTTGTCAGCCGTTCAGAGTGGACAACTGATGAATAAACTCTTCCCGCCCTCTGTACTTGCAGTTCCTTCCTTTGGTTATTCATAATTTCATATTTTTGTAAGGCTAAAAAAAGACAAGACGTCCATCTAGTTCAGCCTGTTGTGCTAAGGTTCTAATGTCAGTATTAAGAAGTTTATAACACAGGAGGAAAAATCAATGCAGTGAGTGGACACCAGTCGCCAATAGCAATGATGTCTTGTATTGATCAAGCCAATGTCAGGTTCTAATTGGTCCTAACCATGAAATGTATATGCCAACCAAAGCTGAGAGAGTGGAGCAGAGACGGTCAAGACAATCCTGAGAAGGACAAACAACACTATTCAAAAATCCAGGCCAGACATAAAGTAAATGAAAAGACATAACTGCAGCCAGTGAGCGATAACAGGATGTTACCACTATGGTGCTTCCTACCCCCGATTGATAACTTGGTCCCTGCATTGTACCCACATTACATGGCATCCGGGTTGGGCTCTGTAAGAAGACAGGGCAATGGCACCAATCCAGGAGGGGGGGGGTGCTGCACCCTGAAATAAGGAGAGCTTCATTATAGTCATTGCAATTCATAAAATAAGTCAAAAAGTTTTGGAGACTCAGTCCAATCTCAGAAAACCCCTTTAATTTCGCCCTGGAGGGGCCCAAAGGCGCTTTCCCCCCCTTCTTGATCTATATTTTTGTGCAAGAATCGGGGCTGAAACAAGATTTGTCATCAATTTGAAAGGGAAAATTCTGTAATAAAAAATAAATAAATCAAATTTGGGCGGATGTGCTTTTAGACGCATCGTGTCCCGGGGGTGGAATAGGGGCTTCTCGCCTTCATGTTTGTTCTAAAAAACATGTTCCTACGTGACTTGGAAAGGATTATAAAATCCGCTGATTTTTTCGTCTAAATCAACACACAGCTGGACAAAAATTAAAAATTTTGTGTCTGATACGGGCCCTCCGCGCTCCCTCCGTTCCCCCAACTTTTATTCATTCTTCATAGGTTTAATATTATTTTTTAGTGATTTACATTTTTTTTTTCCCCGGGGCCCTTTTTGGTAATATATATATAATATATATATATATATAATATATATAATATATAAAATAATATATAATATTATAATATATATATAAATATATACAGTCATATAAAAAGTTTTGCACCCCTATTAAAAATTAATCATTTTTAGTTTAAATTTTTTGGGTGTTTTTCACACTTTTCAATTTGATATATCAAAACTAGGACACATAATATTTTCCGGATTGAAATAGGGTTTTTTGTACAAAAACAAAAGTCAATATTTGTTTTAATTTTAACAAATTGAAATGGGCCGTTGCAAACACCCAAAAAATTTTAAACAAAAACTTTTTCATATGACTATATATATATTATATATTATAATATATAATTATATATTAAATTTTTATACCCTTTATTCCCGTCTTATAATGTTCTATCTGCAACTCTTACCAGTAAACATTAAACAGTGGCTTTTGGGAAAAGACCTGGGCCTCCACGCGCCCTCTATTGGATGTAGTTATCCTCAGTTTTACTGTAGCCGCAGGAACCTTTTCAATGTGAAAGGGATTTGAGCCAAACCAGTTAAGTCCAACTACAGACAGCTGTTTCGGGGTATTTGACCCTCGTCAGTTTGGCTCAGATCCCTTTCACATTGCTAGGCTCCTGTGAGCTACATGTGAACTGAGGGTAACTACTCCAAAAGAGGGCGCTATGGAGCCCTCAGCTCTTTTCCCATAAGCCATTGCTTTTTGCAAAACAGTCAGTGAGTCCCCAATGGCAAAATAAAAACCTCACACCGACCCAAATTTTTTGGGTTTCCCCCCCTCAAGGAGAGATTTTTCCCCCCCCCCCCCCCCCTTATTCCCTTTCTCAAGGGCTCAATTTGGGAAAATGACTCCCAAATCTGCGGCAAACATTGGGTGTAGTGTTTCCCACTTCCCCCTTTACCACTTTAGCCTTTCAATGTAAATGGGGTCAAGCCAAACCATATATTCATCGCAACAGTTGTTTTAGCCATTCCCCCCCACAGTGGGAAAAGTAATAATGTTTGGGTAGGTTAGAGGCTTTTGGGGGTAACCAAAAGGGGGGAACATTTTCCCCATTTAGGGGTGAGGCAAACCCCCCATTATACACCATAAGTAGCTTTCCCCGGGCATTAAAAAAAATATTTTTTAAAAAGGGGTTTATGGGGAAAAACTAGGGCCTACAAAACCCCTGGTTTTATGTAATGTTTCTCACTTCACACTTGACTAACTGAGCCTTGCAATGTAAATGGGAAAAAGCCAAAAAAGATATTCCCTCGCAGACAAGGGTGTTTTTTGGCCATTCCCTTTACCATGGGAAAAGTAGACTACTGATGGATTTGGTTTGATTTTCTTTGGGGGAACTTAAGGGAACCCTTCCCCCTTAAAGGGGGAACCATTTTAAATTATACACTATAAGTAACTCCACAAAATTCAAATTTTTTTTTAAACCCCAGTATCATGATGGTTTGAAAACCCATACTTTTTACAAGTAAGCTAGAGGGCCTAAAAGGGCCCGGGTTTTGCATACAGGGTTTAAAAACTAAAGGGAAAGGGGCCCAGGACTCTACATTGCCATTATTGGATGAGTGTTTTTTCATTTCACACTTACCTTTTCTAATTTTGCATTTTAAATGGGATTAGATCAAACCAGATATTCATCGCAAACAGTTTTTTTTGGGTGGTTTTCCCCATCAGTGAAGAGCAGCCCTGGGTTTGATAGGTTTTAAAGGGTCTAGGGGTAAATCCAAAAAAGGGGAACATTTTCCCCATTAGGGAAGGCACCATTTTCTTAAACCCATTTAAAATTTGTCCACACTTTAAATTTAAATATTTTTTTAAACTATTAAAAGCAATGACAATTAGAGAATTTTAAAAACTGACCCCAAAGGGTAAAGGGTTTAAAACCGGGGGCCCCAAAAGGGCCTTGTATAATTTCAAACCAAAAATTTAAAGGGCCCCCATTTTTTTAAAAAATTGAAAACTAGGACCTAAAAAAAATTCCAAAAAAAAAGGGAAAAATTGATGGGGGGGTGTTTTCTTCTTTTCAACACTTGATAAGGGCCTAAGGTTTTTTGGCCAAGGTTTTTAAAATGGGGGAAAATTTTTTAAATTCCCCAAAAAACCAGAATAAATTCATCCCAGCTAAGGGGTTTTTTGGGAAAAAGTTTGGGGCCCCCTCATCCCCCTTTTTAAAGCCACCCCTTCCCCGGTTTTTGGGGGTATGTTTAAAAGCTCTAATGGGGTAACCTTTTTAAAAGGGTGTGGGATTCCCCCCAATTAAAAAGGGGGAAAAAGAAAACCATTTTATTTAGGAAACCTATACCTTTAAAAATTCCAAACCCCTTTTTAAAACCCAAAAATTTGAAATTTTTTTTTAAAAAGGAGTTTTTTTCATTGGGAAAAATTTTTTTGCCTAGGGCCTCAAGCCCCCGGGGGAAAACAAAAAACCTAATTTGGGGAAAAAGTAGCATTTCTTCCCAATTTGAATTCTTTTGGGCTTTCCAAACTGAAGCCTTGGGGAAAAAATAAATGGGATTAAGGATTTTTCCCAACCAAAAACCTTGCAGACACAAAATTGCAATTGGTTTTCAATTGGAAATTCCCCATGTTTAAATGAAAGGAAAACACCACAAATTCCAAAAAAATGGAAATTTTTGGCCAAAAAAGCCCATTCTAAAAATTTTTAAATAAATTTTAAATGGTTTTAAAAAAATGTTATTAATAAAAAAACCAAGAAAAGGGGAAAAGAAAAAGGGGGGGAAAGAAGGGGTTTTAAGGGAGAAAACCGGAAAAAATAAAATTTAAAAACAAAAAAAGGCCCCAAAAGTAATTTTTGATTGATAAATTTTAAAAAAAAAGGGGAAATAAAAAAAATTTTAAAACTGTAAAGAAAAAAAGGGGAAAAAGGAATTTCCCCAAAAAAAGGGAAAAGGGACAAAAAAGGTTTTTTTTAAATGGAAGGAAAAAAGGAGAAGGAAAAAAAAAAGAAAATAAAAAAAAAAAAAAAAGGGGGGAAAAAAATTAAAAAAAAGGTTTTATTTTGGGGAAAAGAAAGGGAAAAAGAAGACATAAAAGAGAAGGAAAAGGGGAAAAAGAAGTGGGAAAAAGGGGGAGAAGAGGGAAGGGGAAAAGAAAGTAAGGAAAGGGGAAAAGGACTAAAAAAGAAAAATTTAAACAAAAAAAAAAGAAAACAGAAGGGGGAAAAGAAGAGGAAAAAAAGAAGGGAGGGGAAATGAATAATCTGAGCCTCCCAACCCAGCTCCAGGACTTTTCTTTTTCCCGCAAAACCCCTTCTATTAAGCATAAATCCAAGGGAAAAAGGGAAAAATTCCCCCAAAAAACCATTTTTTAAAAATTTATTTTTTTTCCCAAACCTTTTAACTCTTTAAACATTAAATCCCTTTTTCCCTTACACCCCCTTTTTGTATTATTTTTACCCAGCGACCCCCTTTACTTTAAAAGGGCCACTCCAGGGTTTTTTTTGTTTTTTTTATTTTGTTCCCTTAGAAATTTTCTTTTAGGTTCACAGTGGTGTCCCGTACTTTTCTTTAAACTTCAGCTAAAAACAAGGTTTCTCACTGCTGCCCCTGGGTCATGTGACCCGCCCCTGAATACAGGATTTCCCCACTGCTGCCCTGGGGCATGTTTACCTTCAGCTAATACAGGAAAATTTTCACTGCCCGCCCCTGGGTCTGTTTACCTGCAGCTGAATTCAAGGGTTTTTCCCCTGCTGCCCGGGTCATGTGACCTGCAGCTTAATACCGGGTTTTTTCCCTGCTGCCCCTGGGGCCCTTGACCTTTCAGCTGAATACAGGGTTTCCCACGCTGCCACTGGGTTATGTGACCTGCCTGAATAAAAAAGGAAATTTTCTTTTTAACTGTGGCCAAATGTGTTTTATGGACCTGCAGCTGAAAACAGGGTTTCCCAAATGCTTGGCCCCCGGTCATGTTTAAACCCCAGCTGAATACAAAGGGTTCCACTGCTGCCCCCGGGGCCCTGTGACCTGCAAATGAATACAGGATTTCTTACTGCTGGCCCCCGGGTCATGTGAAACCTGCAGCTGAATTTTTGGGTTTTTCCAAATGCTGCCACGGGTCATGGGGCCCCGCCCGCTGAACAGGATTCTCACTGCTGCCACTGGTTTAAGTGACCCCAGCTGAAACAGGATTCCCCACTGCTGCCAAATGGTCAAGGGCCTGCAGCTGAATACAGGGTTTCCACGCTGCCCCCGGGGGCAAGTGACAGCCTGCACAGCTGGGGAATACCAGGGATTTATCACTGCTCCACTGGTGGTTTTTCATACGTACCTGCAGCTGAAAATATTCAGGATTTCCCTCCTGCTGCCCCTGGGTCATGTGACCTGCAGCTGGAAATATAGGATTTCTCACTTCTGACACGGGGGTTTTGTGAAACCATGCGCTGCGAGCTGAATACAGGATTTTCTCCCTGACTGACCCTGGGTCCATTGTGACCATGCAGCTGAATCTGAGTAATACAGGATTTCTCTCAGCTGCCAACTTGGGTTAAGTGTCAGTTCAAATGAACCATGACAGCTGAATATACAGGATTTCTCATCTGATGCACACTGGGCGTCAAGGTGATACTGCCTCTCCCTCCTGAGCTTACTAAACACGACGGCATGGTTTTTTCTTGTTAGGAGGTTCTTCATTTTTTCAATCTTTTTCAAATCCGTCAGTTTCATAGCAATGCATAGAGAGATACAGACTGTGTTTTTTTTAACATTCAAAAAGCTCACAGTGTATATTCAGCCCCAAATTTAGTGAGTGACAGCAGGTCCATGTAACCTTTATAGACAACCTGTTGCATCAGCCATGGATATGAAAAGGAAATCCTGTGGGTATGCAGGCTGCAGGGTGCTTCACGAGCACAAAAGTAAAACTGGCTCTACAGTGTTATTGTAACTTCTAAAAGACAATTTCTATTAATACTCACTAAAGCAGAAAGAATAAAAAAAACAAAATATAAACTGTGGGAATGGTCATTTAAGGGGTTTGTCCTTGTCTCCCTTGTTATTGTTATTTAGTTACAAGTTGCAGTATAATATTATAAAGGTATAGTAAGGTACAGTATCGCTACATAGAAGATAGTGGAAGGTTAAGTATAAGGGCAAGTATTCACTGTTAGTGAGTATATATAGTATAGTTTTTGTTTACAGTATTCATATAGTATAGTATATTGTAGTGTATTATCGTATATAGTGTATAGTGTACATGTTTTTTATATTAGTATAGTGAAGTTATTAGTGCAGTTAATTCATGTAGTATTGTATATGTGCCATTTACTGTTGCAAAAGATGTGAATTTACCATTTGTTTTGAAATGCAAGATGTTTTAATGCACACAAAAAATATTTATTTTTTTAATTAGTTAGGGTTTGCAAGATAGGTCAGATGTTGACATGGACAGGTAGATGCAAAATTGTTTGTATAATATAATTAGCAGATAATTCCCACGCTCATGTATTGCCGGAGTATGAGGCATTGCCAAACAACAGCTCAGAACAGAAAAAAGGCTTTGATGTGATTTTTTATAGTTAAACTATTTTATTTGAATTAATTTGACCTGGTATCTTTCATATCAAAGAGTCACTCTTGCATGCTGCATATATATCAGAATAAATGCACAGCCCCAGCAGGCATCCTGAGCCCGTGGCTTCACAGGAAAAAAAAAAAAAAAAAAAAAAAAAAAAAAACAAAAAAAATAAAAAAAAAAAATCGGAAAAAAAAAAAAAAATGATACAAAAGAAAATAAATCGTTCCAAGAAAATAAAAAAAAAAAAAAATATAAAAAAAAAAAAAAAAAATAAATAACAAAAAAAAAAAAAAAAAAAAAACAAGAAGAAATTCCAGCTATTAAAAAATTCACTTTTTTATAAAATAAATAAAGAAAATAAAAAAAATAAAAAAACAAAAAAAAATAATATTAAAAAAAAAATACTGCTACAAACTACCTACTAATTTTTTTTATAAACTACTAGTTAGTGATGAGCGAATCTGGATTGAATTTTAATTACACGTTTGACCTTATCGTTCATACGAGGTCGTCACGATCGGTATCGATTCTTCGATATCGGCAATTATCAAATTAATAACGTTATCCGGATTTTAATTGTTATGTCGATAATTAGATTATTTATCGCCCGGCCGATATGGACCCGATTTTTTTAATGTCTAATGGGAACGATGGAGGGAGAGGAACCAAACCACCTTCATTCTTACACACCCAAACAGGGGTGGAGAAGCTTGGAATTAACAGATCCACAACAGTTTCAAAATACTCGGGATACGTGCTACATCTTAGGAAAACACATTTAGGTTTTATAAAAAGCACCAGAAAAAAAAAACACCAACAACATTCAGCTAATCCTGTCTGTACCTCACACAGCCTGAACCTTAAACCTGCATCACCCACCAGTTTTAAAAAAGTGCACAGAAGGCAGTTATTATTTGAACCATCATGTTACTATTGAACTGGACGTCTTTGAAATATCCCTGTCCTGGGAGTAGACAGCATGAGAGCCCCACAAACCTGCATGATCCCCCACCACATTTAAAAAAAGTCTAACCGGAATAAGAAAAAGGAGTCTCTTTATTCAAACCACCCATTTTTTCTTTGAGTTTCTCTGGGGGACACATTGACTATACCTAACGTGTCCTGGGCACACTAGCATGAGCCCCAAACCTGCATGACCCCCATCATTTTAAAAAAGTGCCGGAAAAAGGAAAAAGAAAATAGAGGAGTTCTTTCATCCACAATTTTAGCGTTTGAACTGGAGATGGTTGAAAATCCCCTGTCCTGGAACGCTAGCATTGACGCCCCACCAACCTGGTCTGAACCCGCTCAGATTTAAAAAAGTTTGCCCGGGGAAAATAAGATGAAAATAAGCAAAAAAAATAAAAAAAAAAAAAAAAAAATAAAAAAAAAAAAAAAGGAAAAAAAATAAAAAAAAAAGATATCGGGTCTTTGAACCACCATTTTAGTTTTGAAATGATAATTATTGACGCTAGACCGATTGTTCTCTGGGTAACCTACATCTGTTCAAGTTTTCCACTGTACCTCCTTGAACAATTCAGCAACGCAGGAATTTTTTTTTTACCAGCTATATTTTGTTGCATGCCAGTTTTTTTTGCCAGACGACTGTTTTTTTTAGTAGTGTTTAATTCTAGAAGAAAGTGAAAAGAGAAGGAGATAACAACATTTTTTAAAAATTAGGGGCTGGAATCCCACCACATTCTTTGTTTCTCTTTTTTTGAAAATGTAATTTTTATTATTTATATTATAATTTATTTTTTTTATTTAATATGGGTTTTTTGGTTCGCACTAAGGGTATTGCTTGGTCTGTTAAGAGATAGTTAAAGATCTTGCGCAAAAAAAAAACAAATAAAACAACAAAAAAAAAAACAAGTCATTTTTTTGCAACTTATGTTGTCCATTTAAATGTGTCCTACCTTTTCTCCGTTTTTTTTGACAGCACCATCACCCTTTGAGCCATTCACCTTTTGACAATTTGGTGAAGGAACAAATGTCGCTTACTCGTTAGAAGAAGAAGAAAGAAGAAAACCACATTTTTTTTTATTTAATAGATCCTGTTGGTTTCTATAGCTCTGAATATTTCACCAAGGCATAAATCTCACACCCCACAAAAAAAAAAAAAAAATTTTTTCAAAAACATGACCCTCCTCTTTCTTCTTATAGCCACTTCTTCTTTTTTTGGGACATTGTGAATGAAGAAGATGTCTAGTTAGAAAGAAGAAAAGAAGAAAGAATGATAGATAGATATGAGAAGATTAGATGAGAAGATAGAGATAGAAAGTAGAAGAGAAAGAATAAGGAATGAGATAAGAAGAAAGTAGATAGAAGAAAGAAACCCACATTTGTTTAGAAATAGGACATGCTGTAGGTTTTATACGTGCATTTATTTCACAGCCTAAAATGCCCCCAAAATATTTAAAACATGGTTACCTTCCTTTGAGCCTCTTTTCTTATACAATTTTTTTTTTGTGTGCGGAAGAACAAAGGTCTGTTAGAAGGAAACCACATTGTTAAGCGTATTTATTCTTTAGAAATAGGACCTGTATAGTTAGTATAGCTGCGCATATTTCACAGCAAACATGCGGCTCCCAAAAAAAAAAAATTCAAAACATGACCCTTTGCTTTGAGCACGTTTATCTTATGGACAATTGTGGGTGGAAAGAACAAATATCTGGTTTAAAATATTAATATCATAAAAATAAAATACAAATTAAAAAATGCTAATAATAAAATTTTATTATTAATAAAAAAAAAAAAAATTAAAAAAAAAAAAAAAATATAATAAAATAAAAAAAAAAAATAAAAAAAATAAAAAAACTTATAATAAAAATTAAAAATTTAAAATAAAAATAAAATATTTTAAGAAAATATAAATACAAAAAATTTTATTATAAAAATAAACTAAAACTACTCATTTTTTAGAACTGGACCTGTTAGTATTGCTGCACATTTCTCAAAAGCTCAGACATGACCCAAAAAAAAAAAAAAAAAAAAAAAAATAAACACAATAATTAAAAGATTATTAAAAAAAATAAATGACCTTCTCAGCCCACTGGACTTTAGCTCTCGCCCACGTTTTCTTAATTAATTATTGATTAAAAATATGCGTGTGATGAGGGAGGGAGGAAGAAATAGAAAAAGAAGGAAGAACAGAGAAGGAGGAGAGAAATGCACCTCTTAGAGAAGCCACAATTTCTTTTTCCAAAAGGACCATGATTTTTTTTTTATAGCTGTTTCTATTTAAGCTGTATCTCACAGCCACCTTGACTCACGCAAAAAAAAGAAAAAAAAAAAAAAAAAAACAAAAAAAAAAAAAAAAAATGTATAATAAATTTAACAAAGAAATAAACAAAAAAATGGAATTCTTCAGCTCAATACTTCCGTTTAAAAAAAAATTTTTTTGCATGCGGGAGAGAGAAATGCCATCTTACCTTAGAATAAGTAGGAAGCTCCACATTTCTGTCCAAAGGACCATAATTATATGCTGTATTACATCTCACAGTGCGAACATGACCCTCCCAATCAAACGCCATTGACAATGCCTGCGATGAAAACTTCTAAAGAATTTTTTAAAGTGGGTAGGTAAATGGAAATACGGTGTTGTCATGAAACCTTTACGTGGTCTATTTTAGACAGTCTCCTCACAGAAAAACCAGGCAAACATGAAACTTTTGGGAAACGAACGGATGATTTTTTCTTTTTAAAAAAATTTTGCAAAGGTTAAAGAAAGAACAAAATGAATTGATCTCATATTTTAATAAAAAAAAAACTGAGTTCTTTTTTTTTCAAATAATGGAGGACTCAATTTCTGTTTTGAAAATAGAGGATAACGTTGTCGAAAAGAGTTTAGACACTGGCAACTAATCTGGTGAACCTCGCTATCTGGTCCAAATTGGTCTTGGCCCAACAAACGTCATGCCAGAGATTCACATGCCTGATTCCATCTTGGATGATGTTGTTGATATGAAAAGTCGTTCAAGACTCTCGATCACACATTATCTGTGGGAGTAAGCCGGAAGTCTCGCTTTTCATGGGCGGATGAGGATTAGTGCGTTTTGTCTTGTCTCCCCTGTTATTGACTCCTCAGTGTGCTTGAAGGTTCCGACCTCCAGAAGATAAATATGACGCTTTGGCTATGCAGGGCACGGACACATCTCACCTAGTGGCGTGAACCCTGATGGCAGTCGGCCATCATTCGTTATCCAGAAGTACCCAGAAGTCGATTGAGCGCCCCCCGGATTAAGTCCGGAACCACATCCCAAATAAAATCGGTGTTGAGACGCCCAAGATAGTCGTTATATGCACACCATGATCTTAAAGCTGGCGTTCTCTGTGTCGTTGGATGTTCAGGCGTGGTGACCCCTTCATTACATGTGTTGGTTGACAGGGATTGGTGGGTCTGTTCGGTTTTAAAATAAAGATTGCCAGAGTCACACCTCTCGTTAGGCTTCTGGCCAACATTCCTGGCGCTGCCGCTGCCGGCCTATCTTGGCATCTCTTACTGATGTACGTCGCTGACGTTGTTCCACTCGTGACATTTGAAAATAAGACACGTGTGTGTGAATCTGAATGACTTGAAGCAGACGCTCAACAGATGTCCCCTCCAGTTGTTGCATCGAATCAGCAAGGGTCTCCATTTCCTGCATATTTTTTACTCTCTTATTTCTACGGTGGGGGTCGGCCAGTTGGAATAGGAAATGTGCCTCGAGGGTAAGTTTTGTTTTTGTACCGGCGGGGGATCAGGGGAAGGGTGGCCACCAGTATTAACTATTGTTTCTATTTTTGATGGCATTAAGATGCCGAGGATCATGTTGGTCAGGAAAATGGAGTCATCCAAGCACTCTTTGATGTGGTGGTGAGAGATGGGAGCCTCTCCTTCTTTTTTGTTTTTCACCCATAGGAGCTTCTGGGTCGACGAAGCGGGCACTAGAACACTTGATCTTCCTCAATTCTTCCTCCTCCAACCTCAAATTCGCGGCCAACCTCTTTCCAAGGGGCAGGGGACGTCGCCGGGGTACAGTCGGAGTGCACCATGTCCATAGGAAATGTAACCTCCTCTCCTCCTCTTCCGGGCTTTCCTCTGTTCATGGCCTTCAACACAGCCCTGGACTGTTGCCTCAGATAGAAGCACCTGAAGAGCTGATGCGCCGCGCGCCCGCTTGCACTAGCCCTAGGACCCGAAACACGCACTGCCTTTAATGAAGTACCGATAGAATTGAAAATTTGAATTGTGAATTTGAATTGTGTGTGGAAATTAGTGGAAAACTGTCGGGGCCTCATGCAGTACCACGCCGGAAATTCGGAATGAGAGCGAGGGGGGAAGGAGGAAAAGAGGGAGGGAAGGAAAAGAGGGAGAGAAACTGAGGAGGGAGAGAGGGGGGAGGAGAGGGAGCGAAACAAGGAGGGAAGGGGAGGCGAGGAACTGAAGGGAAGAAGGGAAGGGGGTGAATAGAAGATGGAGAGGGGGGGAAAATGGAGATGAGGGAAAACTGGAGGGGAAGGGGAGGGAGGAATAAGAGAAAAGATATAATAATGATGGGGGAGGGATGAGAAAGGCTCCGTTGTCCGCATCTGTTGAGTCTGTCTTCTCTCACTCCGTCGCTGGTGGGAAGCTTGAATGTGTCAGAGTGTTTTTCCCAACACGATCGTTTCCAGAAAAAACTAAGGATCACCACAAATGCTATGGCTTGACAAGGGGCAATTGTCCCCTACTTGGACCATTTGGTGGCTTGCTTCAAAACGCCTAAAGGAGGTGCAGAGCCTTCTTTCACCGGGCCTCACACTTACTCAGTCTTGGCTCAATAACATCTACCCGTGATGAGGCTTGAGATGTAGCTGAAATCACCGAGATACCCGATGAGTGGGATCACGGCCCCCCCCACCCGCACGTCTGTTGTTCAGGCCCATGTGTCCACTTTTCGTTACTGCGTATAATGGCAATTGCCGCGGCATGCTGCTCAACAATCGTTGGAGCATGTGGGAGGGGTTTTGGGAAAAATTCCAGACCGTCCTGTTGCCACGCGTCAACCCAATTTGATGACGCGTTTTTTGTTGACGGACGGGGGGAGGCCAAGCTAGACACAGCACTGCAACGACATAGCACAGGCGGGAACGACATGCGGTTCATGTTGGGTCGGACCGGAACACAGGCGGAATAAAGGAGCTAGGGAATGTAGTGAAATCTCACCCAAGACTTCCTCAGGTCCTCAAGCCTTCCTTCAGCAGGCAAGTCACCAGACCGAGGTTTTCAATGCTCTTGTACTTAGAAATTTCTGGGACGACAAGGTTCATTGGACCATGTGCCAGTGTCAGAGGGAAAATGTGCACTCAGCCTACCGATCTCTTAAGGCGGCCAGCAGGAATCTTCGCCACGTTTTGTTTTTATCGGGCCACACACACTTGCCTTTGGCACAAGGTTCTTGCACCCAGCCTCTCAGGCCTCAGCGCGCTTCGGTCTCGTTGCGGGAGATTGGGGGCGTGAGCCGCTCCACAGCTGACTGGACCTGTGTTGTGGACAGTCTCCTCATACGACAGCAATTTTTATTTACAACACCCAGGCCTGGTTTTTTTCTCTGGCCGTGGTGATGCCAATCCAGATTCAGACGGGACCTTGGGGAAAAGTAACCCTGATGCAATCATCACCTTGCGGTTTTTTGAAGAGCACAGTTGCGATAAGTCTAGTGCGCCAGAGTGCCCCTAGGGAGAGCAACCGTCACCATGTCAGGACTCACTTTCCACCCAGCTCCCCGACACATGAGGTGATGCTGGTCAACCAGAGATATTAGCTTTTTTATATACGCGGCCCTTTGGCGTGCTTTATCCTAATGTAGTCCTTGTGTTCGGTGTCGGGGTCCAGATGGACTTTTCCTGACACAGCTGCAGACAACGCTTCTTGGTTCATGCTCCTTTTGAATGAAATTTTAGATGACTCGTTGGCTGGCCAGGGGCAGGGGACGAGCCTTTTTCTGGACAAAGAATAAAAAAAGAAAGGGAAATCAAGAAAAGATAAAGAGAAATGCCTCCTCGCCTATCTGTGGTCCCCTCAGGACGGGAATAAAATATAAAAGAAAAAAAAAGGCAACATTTTTTTCCAAGGCCCCACCAAAAGCCTGGCCATATGCCGAAATAGTATTATAATATTTATATTCAGCGCTTTTGGCTCCTTTAGGTGAATATTAATGCGTTTGAGGTTTTTTATTTTAAAGATGTTTTATTTTTTTTTTGTTTTTTTTTTTTTTTATTTCGTATTTTTTAATTTTTTATATTTTTTTTTTCTATTTTTTTTTTTTTTTTTATTTTTTTTTTTTTGTTTTTTTTATTTTTTTGGTTTTTTTACAAGTTGTTTTTTTTTCTTCTGCTCCCAAAATACCTTGGGGGAAAGAGGAAGACAGGAAGGCTGGACTGTCTCCTAAACCTCTTCTGTTCTTGTCTAAACTGCCGCTGTGTACGGTACGCTGTGCAGGTCATGGAAAGTTCAAAAACTGGGGAACGGGGAGAGAAAGGAAGAGGTAGGATGGGGTCTTGGTGTAGTGTGCTACGGTGGTACTCACGGGCGACCGGGTAGTTGGATTGTGAACGGCTTGAAGCGGAAGGTGAATCCTCCTGTCATGACCTCCTGCGAGAGACTATGGGCAGCTGAGGGGGAACGCTTTGGTGGTGGCACGGAGGGAGAGGAGGACGCGGAAGAACCAGAGGGGTGTGTTTTAGTAGAAGTGGTTGGAAAAGCCTTGGCAATCACGGTGTCGTGTGGCCTTTTTTTTGCCTTTCCTTTTTTGGCACAAGTGTTGCCTCTCCATCTTCAACTCATGCATTCGCTCTCCACCTGCATGTCGACAAACATTGACATGTTGGTCGGTGGTTTAAGTTTTTTTTAATTATTTTTTGTTTTTTTGTTTTTTTTTTCTTTATTTTGTTTGTTTTCTCACGGTTATATTTTTTTTTATTTTTTTTTTTTTTTTTTTTTTTTTTTTTTTTTTTTTTAAAATTTGTTTTTTTTTTTTCGCTTGTTCTAAAGAACCTATGATTTCTTGCCTCTACTTTTGTCGGGTGTTTGGTTTCTTTTTTACCTGGCAAAGGTGGCATATATTATTTAATGACATCCAATGGTGTGAATCAAAGGACTTGCTTCACAAAGTAGGGCCACCAGCGCTTTGAGTTGTGTCCTGGACCTTTTTGACGGCGGAAATTAAGCGAGGCTAGACGCGGGGTTTTCACCGGAACCCTTGGGACTGGCGGAGTGAATCATATCCAGCACGACCCTTAGTTGCGGAACTGCCCTCTTCCCTTTTTTTTGTGGCGCGGGGACCACGTATTGAGACACTACCCCATCGTCTTTCTCCTCGTACTCAGTTGATAATGAGATCGCGCTCACGAGCACAATAATTCTGCGGAAAAAAAAAAAAACAAAAAAACAGTAAAAATAGGAAAAATAAATAAAAAACGACTGGAATACAAAAAATAATAAGAAATGACCACGATGGATCCCGCAATGTCGTCATCATCTATCAACACAGGCGTGGGACTTCCTCGTTCCTGAACATTCTGCGCATCCAAGGAGACGCTGGCGGGTCTTTACATTTCAAGGCTAAATGAGGGACCTGCAAGGCGATCTGCCGACTACGCCCCCTCCAACCCGGGGTTGTTTTGCTCCCGATTTATTGGGACCGGCTGCCCTTCCTTCTTCCTCCTCTGTTGGCATCGCTAGCGTAACATGGGGCTAGGTACTTTCAGTGGAGCAGGACAAAAATCATCCTCCTTTGGCCCTCTTTGGTCTTTTGAAATGCCTTCTGATCCCAAGCCGCATTTTGTCATTCAAAAGACGGTCTTCAGGGAAAAATGGATTAATTTATCCACAGTGGTGGGTACAGATCTGTTGATACAATTTGGGCTGCCTTGTTCTTCGCTTCACTTAGTTTGGACGGATGCTCGATGATGTCTCGATGACGACAATTTTGTTGACTGGCCGTGACTGGAGCGACGGAGGTGCGGTGAAGAATGCTGGATGCAGTGTTGCACAATTAACCTCACTCTGAAGGACAGATTGGCGACGCTGTTCCTTACTTGAAGAGAGATTTTCAGACACGTGGGGCCCTGATCCCAGCAGATGAAAGGCCTGACGGTCCTGCTAAACCGACGCATTGCTTGGGACATGCATGTTATTCGTTAGCACTGGTGGAAGGAGCACATTTTCTCTCGTTTACCTACTACCCTCCTCCATATGTCCTACACCCCCCCTCTTTGGCTCGCTTAAATAATAAAAAAAGTCTGGGCTAATCACAAGCTATTTCTGACAATCCGCCTCAAATCAAGAAACCACAAAACTTGCTGATTTCATAATATTTTCAAATGTGTGCAAAGGGTAGACCTCTGTATCACAACAAAAAGCTGGAATTAGTCTTGGCACAAAAAAAAAAATAACACAAAATTCAAAAAGTGAAAAAAAACACAAAAAATAAAAAAAAGAAAAAAAAAAAAAGAAAGAAAAAATAAAAAATAAAAAAAAAAACAATGAGAAAAAAAGAGTGAAAAAACACGGTGTTTCTAACTAATCTGAATATAGTATAATATGGATTAGAATATATTTTTAATAAACGGTATTTTTTGCCACCTAACAAGAAAAAATACAGCTGTTTAGCCTGTCCCGGTGTCCTGATTTTTTTTATTTTTTTTTTTTTTTTTTAAATTGTTATTTTTATTTTTTTTTTTTTATTTTTTTTTTAAATTTTAAAATTGCTGTATTCAAATTTCTTAAGTGCAAGGTGCTCCTACAGATCAACACAATAGCTGGACTGGGAAGAGTGAAAGTTGAAAAAAAAAAAAAAAGAAAAAAGAAAAAATTGAAAATAAAAAAAAAATAAAAAAAATACCACCTATATTCTGCACTGTGATAATGTATACGCGATAAATATATTTTTTTTATAAAAGTGGATAAGTTTATGCACCTAACAAATAGACCTGCAGTTAACATAGAAAAGAAAAAGATCTGTATCGCCTAATATAAAGTTCAGCTCCTTCGGCCCCCATATTACAAAGTAATATTTCGCAAGCAGAAAGGAAAATGTTAATTTTAAAATAACCTTTCCAATGCAACAATGGTGTCTCTAAACTAAGTCTGGCACTTCTGCACTATATTCCCACTATGCTTTTTTTTTTTTTTTTATTTTTTTTTTTAAAGAGCTTTGTGTCTGTGTTCGCCCGCCCAACACAGAACCGCTCTCCCCCGTGACTTTACAGAGGCCTGATATGCTCCTTTTTTAAAATTTACTCAGCCTACTAAAACTAACCTATAAAATCTGGCATAAATCTCTGATCTACCCTAAGTTCTAAATGTGTTCCTCAGCTACTAACCCTATATAAAGCATTAGCTGTCAGTTTCTTTTGGTGAAACAAAATAGCAACAAATTTCGCCGCTGAGCTGTTTGCTGAGAGCCCTGTTTTTGGACAGAGGCAGGGCGCACGGGGCGTCCTACTCTCCTATGAGACGCTGACACACACTGATCATGAAGCAGGAAAGGGCTTCTGTTCTATGTTAAATAAGATAGGTTCAATGGTTGATTTTTCCAGCCACCAATCTCGCAACCCATTACACATCCCACAGTCATGACCGGTATGCACACACAGCCTCAACCCTGCTCTAATCTGTAAGCTGTTATTGCTGGCCGCCAAAAAAATGACAGGGAAGCTCTCGCTTGGGGCTGAAATAAAGAATGTGAGCGGCGGATATTATATATATTATAGTAGGATAATGCATCAGATTTTACCCCTAAATTATCAGCACGGTGTGAATCTAAAAAAAAATCCCGGGGACGGATCGATCGAATATCCAAACATAATAAATAAAAAAAACCGTAGCCGATTTTCAAGCTTTGTCGATAATAATCGCCTCAACACTAATTTTATTACATAATTTAATACATAATTTTTTTTATATACTACATTGAAATAATACAATTATATTAAAAATATTCATTTACTATTACTAATAATAAATAATTAAATTATATTCTTTAAATATTTTTTTTAAAAAAAATATATAAACAATACAACAAAATATTAATGTGAAAGATTTTAAAAAAATATCTCTTAGATCTTAGGAAATTAGAACTCATTTTTTGTTTTTTGAAAAATAAAAAAAAAATAATTTTCCATTTTTTCTCAATGGTTTATAACTTACTGTTTTATAACCCTGCTCTTCCGACATAGAGGGGTATTTAATATGACGATCACCCGATACAGCCGGGCATGGTGATTGACAGGGTTATAAATTATCTTAGCAGTACAGCTATATTTAATACAGTATAACTCCATAGGCAGCTTCTTAATATGTTACTGTCCTAAGTATTGCTAGCAGGGTGCACATGCTCGGTGATCCCCTATAGACTGCTTGATCGTTAATTCGGTGTCTAAGCGTTACCTATGGGGACAAGTGAAAAATAAATAAAATAAAATATAATTAATCATTAAATAAAAAAATAAAAAAAAAAAAAAGTATAAAATAAAAAGTTGTTTGTTTTTATTAAAAAAATAAAAAAATCATACTTAAAAACAAAAAAAAAATGTGAGAAAAATAAAAAAAATATATATTTAATTTTTAATAAAAAACCTTAAAATACATAGAATAAAACATGCACCCCATCCCTTCCCCATTTTAAATGCAAATGTTGGCCCCCTCGAAACTAAGAAAGATCAAAAATATGAAATGACACTTATCTGGTATTTATTGCCGCTTTCAGTAGGGTAGTGGTGTTGTAATGATCCTGGCCTGTTGTATAAATCTGTTCTCATGTTATATAACTCCTGCACAATGGAAATGCACGTCTTAATCAAATAAAAAAAAATATAGGAAAAACAGTGTAGATAGATTCGTTGAGCTACTTTCTTCATCCTCCTACTGCACACGCCACTCCCTCAAAATGATACCAACGGGAGAACAAAACAGTTGGATTCATCCCGCAAAAAAAAAACCAACCAAAAAAAAAAAAACCAAAAAAAAAAAAAACATAAAAAAAAAAAAAAAAAAAACACAGGCCCTGGGGCCACAGTTCTGGTGGTAAACAGAGAAGAAATCTGAAAAATTATGGACTCTCGGGACTATAATTGAAATGCAGAAGAGGAAAAAGAAAAGAAGAGGGTTTTTTTTTCTTTTTGAATTTGGATGATTTGTTATATATGAATGAATAATGAAATGATGAAAAACCAACAGTTGTTTTTTTTAATGTTTTTATAATAAATAATTTTATTTAAAGTAGTTTTGTTTTATTAAAATGTGTATCTCGATGATCACCCCTTCGGCTCAGAGGTAGGCCCTGTTCACACGGAACGGGATTGGCGCAGTGGTTGGTTTTTGTTGGGTTTTACGTGTCTGCGTCCGTACTCACCGTATCGTCTCGTCCAGCGGGTGGGGTTTCGACAAGACCACGGGTTTTGTTCGCGGCCCATACCAGACAACCCCTTGTGCGCCCCCACCACCCCAAATCGCAACATGTGTTTTATTATTAAAATGGTTTCCTGATTCAGCGAAATCCTTTATCGCATCTAAGTTTATATTACACACGCCGCGGCCGTTTGGACGCGGCTACTTTCGGTATGAGGTTCCCCCCCGGGGCGGCCCATAACAGCCCATCGTGGAAGATCTCTCGCTCCTGGTCAATTTCTTGACCAGGGAGAGTGGCGTGCTCTTCTGCGACGGGCGGGGCGGGTCGTCCCCGGGTTGGGTTTTGTTTGCCTGCGCGTATGGTCGCACGTCGCCGCGGGTGCGCTCAACCCAGGGTGTGTTGCACGGTCGGCGCCGCGAGGTTTTTTTGCCCCTTGTCCTGGCTCCGTGTTAAATTAGCATAGGGGCAAAACCGCCTAGGCGCAAATAATGCCACGCCCCTAAAACACGCCCCACCCCGTGACCGAGACACGCCCGACATTATAGGAGGCCGGTCTTCCTATCCGCTTCGCCCGCGCCGACCAATCCCGCGTGTTTTGCAGGGGGAGGTTTCGGACTGGAGCCCGGAGGTGGGTGTTGCCGCGGCAATACCCGCTATCACTGAGGGCCAGTACCCAAAACCGACCATGTGTGAACAGGGCCTCTTCTTTCCTTAATCTTCTTAACCTCCTATTCTTTTACTTATTTTTAATCTAACTCTTCTCTTTACATTTGTGCTATTTTTCCTTACTCCTTCTATCTATACTCTGTTTCCGTAAAGCTAGCATGGCACATTTTATGCTGCTACTCGGATTGTGGTGTACGCGCTGTAAAAAAAAAAAATAAAAAATAAGAAGAGAAACACTATCCAGGATTGCTGTAATTTAGTTCATCTCTGCCTCCCAAAAATCATTGATAATATAACGGATATAATATAATAATAAATTAAATAGCCGATTTTTATTTTTTTTAATTCGGGCATCATCATTTTTAATAAGCAAAAAAAAAAAACAAGGGGTCCTTCGCCTACAGAAAAAAAAAGGAGAGAAAAAAAAAAAGGGAAAAAAAATTTAAAAAATAAAAAGTTATTTGGCCTGACGACATATATTAAAAATGTATTCCCAAAAAAAAAAAAACCACTAATAGCAGGCCCCTTCCCTTGTTTTTACCCTTGCTCCATACGCAACAGCAGCTTTAACACCTTATAGTAAAGGTTAGATTCGGGTTCAAAATTGGGAAAGATAAAATAATTGCTTCATTAAATAAGTTTTTGGGGCTGGTAGTCCTTTTTTTTTTTTCCAAGGACGATACTCTCTGTGAAAATGAAACATTTTCATGTATAAAAAAACTGCAGGTTTTTTATTTATCGCAAGATAATTTTAATTTTGTTTCATTTTTTTTTTAATCAGTTTCATCTGCCGCTCCTAACGCAAACTAAAAAAAAAAAAAAAAATAAAAAAAAAATATGGGTTCTCTCCAAAAACAAAATACCAAAAAAAAAAACCGGTTTGGTCGAATTAATAATACTCACTGCACCCACCGGTATGTAAGGTATATATATTCTCCTTGGAAGAAGGGGATTTGTAGCTTTTCTCCTGAGGATCTTTTTTTGGGGTGTTTTTTTAAGTTGGATGGTCACCACCAAAACTGGAGAAATGGTGCCGCCCTTTAAAAAAAAAAAAAAAAATTGGAATACCGATGAAGTGAATAAATGTCTGACCTCCAGATGGATCCGGGTGTAGGTGCTAGCTTATACACCTACACGTCCGAGGGCATGTGGTGTTCTGAGGCCAAAATAGCGCCTATGTAGTGCCAACAACCAAATCGGGATATCTACTGGTGAGTAAAAAACAAATGAAAGAAAGAACAGAAAAGAAAAAAAAAAAAAAAAAAAAAATGGCAGAAGACACCACGACAGAAGCTGGGTCGCGAAGATCCAATATGATGTTTTGCAATTTTTTCTTGTGGTATACAATGCGTACTGGTTTTCAGTAAAGTAATATTTCACCTCCTGCTTCTGCCTTTTAATTTTTTTTTTTTCACGGTTTGTTGATTTTTTGGTGTGAAAGCCCCCAAAAGGTTTACCAATGACTTGAATACTGTTTTGGGTAAAAACCGGTTTTGAATTGCACAGTGTTGGTTGGAAAGCTAGTGGTTGTGAAAGTTTCCTTCGTAGATGGAGTCATATTTATGGGAGTTATATAACATACAAGGCCCTCAAAACCTACCTGGGACATGGTCCTATTCTAAAACAATATCCTGTGTTTCAAATTTTTTCTTAGAAATTTGATAAATTTAAAAATTTTTTATGCCCCCACTACTGTTGTTATAATTGTTTTTTCTTTTTTTCTTTTTTTAAATATTTTTTTTATTTTTTTTTAAAGGGTTGTGGTTTTTATAAACTATCCTGGCCCATGGGGAAAACATGCAGAAAAAGACTAGAAGAAAGAGAGAAGAAATAGGAGATAAGAGAAGAAAGGAAGAAAGAAGAACATAGAGAAACAGAAAAAGAAAGAAGAAAAGAAAGAAAAGGAGGAGAAAAATGAGGAATAGAAGAAGGAAAAGGACAATCGGCAAAGATAAGAAGACAAGAGAATAAGAAGATAAGAAGGAAAGTCAATGAAGAAAGAAAGAACGAAAGGGAAAGAAAGGAAAGAAAATTTTCTTGGAAATTTGAACAAAATGCGCACAAAATTTTTCGCTTTTTATTATATTTCCTGTTATTTATTTTTCACAAAATATCAAGGATTGTTGGACCAGAATTTCTTTACTAACCTTTTTAAAAATACAAGATGCTGCACTTTGTTCAAATCATATATTGTGCAAAACTTTTATATGGCATTAATCACTTTTTGATACTTTTTTACCTATCCATGTGGAATTCAGGTGGAGTGTGTTTTCTCATGACACATTGTGCTTTTTTTTTTTTTAAAGGGATAAAGACACACTGTCCCCTATAGTTTATGCCCCCCTTTCTGAGGACAGCACACACTAGTGACACGACCTGCGTTTCAGTGCTGTTGGCCCCCTTATTCTGTAAGGTTGCAGGAGTTTTTTCCGTTTTATTAGAGCATTTTTTATTTTTTATTTTATTTTATATTGCCTCAAATCTGGGCAGTTATTGCAAGCCACAAAAGGACCCCAAAACAACAAACCACAAAAGAGGGCGTCCAGCTTTACTTATTCATGTAGAGCAGGGTGTGTTTCCGTCTGCCCACCGAATGAACTAGCCCGCCCACCTGACAGATTATTCACATATTTCTACTATTTCAAAGTTATAGTTGGTTTATCAGTTTTGAGTGAGTGTAGTGCCGGGGGCTGAGCCTCCAGGTTCGGGCGGGGGACTCTAGCTCTCAGGTGGGCTCGGGGTTCATTGAAAAAATGGACTCTTTTCATGACCTCCTTTTCTGTGCTGGAAAAAATAAACACTGCAAGAGATATATATAGATTAATTTGGCACCTCTACTATCTCTAAATACTCTTACTAAAAAACTACAGCATCTTACAGAAAAATAGAATAGATGGGGAGAGACAGCACTGGAACACAGCACATTTCTATCACTTAGCTTGTGCTAGCGTGTGTGCTGTTCTCAGGCAAAGGAGGGGCTAATTAACCTATGTTGACCAGTGTGTGGAACTGGTGTGGTAATCTAGGGCCCCCACGATGGACGATTCGACTCTAGGGGCCCCACCAGGTTGTGAAGTGGTTTTTGGTGGCCACACCGCAGGTGGAAGTCTTTTATTTTTAGAGGGCCCACCCTACAGCTTACTTGGTAAAGGATTATACCCTGCATGCCGCTATGATACTAGTCTGGCTGTCTTTTGTTATTTTTCTCCTCTCACTTTCTATACTGTTTCTTTTTTTTTTTGCCTCTTCCAAGTATGTATAATGGATGTGTGCGAGTCGCCGGCCCCCAGTCGGCAGGTGGAGAGAGCGTCTGGCGTGGGGCTTGTTAACCAAATAGCAATTCAGGGGGGGTTCTACCTGCTCAGGAGCCACTCAAAGGGGGGTTTCACCTATCCCCCTCGTGGCACATGTCCGAGCCTGTCATTGTGACCAGTAATTCTCTTTTTTTTTCTTTAATTTTTTTTTAAAGCACAATGTAATGTCACAAGATGACAGTCTCTGAATCACATGGATAGGTAAAAGTATCAAAAAGTTATTCCCACCTAAAATTGCTTTTCACCTCTAATTCTACACTTTCCTGCCTCTTGCTGCAGACTGTATATGGAAGTGAGTGTGTTAAAAACAATAACAATTATTCCAGGTCTACATTGCTCAGGGGCCTATTCTTTGGGGGTTTTACAACTATCCCCCTCCGTGGGCCAGTCGGTCCAGGACAGCTCTGTATGGTTAACAGGTTTCTCTTTTATTTTTTTAAAGCACAATGGGCCACATGTATGAAAACTTAACATACATTTTATTGAACATAACATGTAGAATATAAGATGACTGTTTTTCTTAACCCCTTTGCCGTCACAACCAGTTTTGTCCTCCCTGACAGAGCCTCATTTTTTTCAAATCATGTGCAACTTTATGTGGGAATAACTGTTTGATCTTTTACCTATCTTGTTGATTCAGTGACTGCGCTTTCTTGTGACCTACATTAGGAGCCCCACGTATGAAACTGTCCTGGTCTTAAATCACTTTATTTCCAATAGCAACCAATCAGATCACCCCTTTTCGATTCATTACAGTGCTCTGAAAATGAGAGGGGCGCTCTGATTGGTGCTTTCTGCACAAATTGAGTTTTTAGAACTAAACAGTTTGTGCATCATTTGGCTCCCTATGTGTCACTAAGGGGAAAACAGGTCTCTGAATCACATGGATAGGTAAAATTATCAAAAAAGTTGATTCCCAACATAAAAGATTGCTGTTTTTGCTCTCGTTGTCTACACTTTCCTGCCTCTGCCATAGATATGTGATATGCGAGTTAACAAACATATTTCTGGTTTTACATGCTCAGGGACCCACCAGGGGTTTCACCTATTCCCCTGTGGGCCAGTCCGAGCCTATATGTGACAGGTTCTCTTTAAAGCACCATGGGCCACATGTATGAAAACTGTCTAGGTCTAAAACTCACTTTGCTGCCCATAGTAACCAATTAGAGACCATAGCAACCAATAAGAGTGCACCTTTCGTATCATATAGTGCTCTGGAAAAAGGAGAGGGGCGCTCTGATTGGTTGCTTTCTGCAACAAATTGAGTTTTAGACCTAAACAGTTGTCATACATTTCGCCCTAATGTGTCACAAGGAAACAGTCTCTGAATCACATGGATAGGTAAAAGTATCAAAAAGTTATTCCCACATAGAGTTGCACATGTTTTGAAAAAACGAGGCTCTGTGAGGGAGGATAAAACTGGCTGCGGCGGCGACGGGGTTAAGAAAAACACTCTTTTTTATTGTACATGTTAAAATAATAATAAAAAATAAACTAAAATGCTGCAAAGCCTTCTTTCTCCCTGGCAGGCTGCATATGCAATATTATTATTCCCTTCATAAATGAATGCATTAAACAAGCTCTTTCAACCTGACGGATTGTGTGGAGAAAGGAGCAGGAGGATAGAGGTCACCCGCATTCCTTGACACCGGTATTTTTGACAGGAACAATAGGAAACCAGCAGCGGCACAAAAGGTTTGAAGGCCTTGAGTCTCTCTCTGAATCTCCCGGTGAGTTATTTCATTCTACGTGACAAAGAATTTATCTTTATATACATTAATTAAATACAGGAAAAAAAAAACAAAAACCCTTAGACGTCTTGTAAAAACCTCAAAGACGGCAGAGCTTCTTCTTCCACCAGATGTTACGAATGGGGATGCCCTTTAAAAAGAAATTGGCACCTTTTAGCAGAACCCCGGGACCGGGCCCCTTCTTATATCGCGCCACATCCTTGTTAGCGCTCGCGTGGATCGGTGGCACCTTCAAAACTCTCCCCTATAAACGTCATTCAAATTGGGTCGTAATGCGATCAATGAAGCGCGTCGCGAGGATGGGCGCCATCCTTCTCTCGCTCAACGAGGTGAGAACCTGGAGGTTCCCGCTGACTCTTATTCCTCGCGCTCGCTCTCCGCTCACTTGATTTTTTTGAAAACTTTAAAGCTTACACAACCATTTCTAGACACGAATGTTTGGGGTTTGTCGGGAACGATCGGCCTGCCGGGGGTTAATCAGGGGAGCTTGTCTTTCTAAAAAGAAGGGGCAGGAACAAAAAATTAAATTTAACCCAAAATTCAATTCGGAGAGGGCAGCGCTTTAGCAAAAAAAAATTAATTTCGCATATTTTTTAACTCCTTAGCAAGAATGGCAATCTTTTACGTCTAAAAAGAAAAGGGAAGGGTCGTCCACCGTGGTGGGTGCCAACTGCTAAGCGAACACAATTCCTTCCATCTGATCACCCTCTCCCTCCACCCAGGACAAAATCATGGGGTGCCGAGTGATTTCTATGGCAATTGGAAGCCTAATGAAGGCTTTGTACGCCCTTTACTGCTCCCATTACTTCCGTATAAATAAAAGGGGAAACTATATTTATTTCACCTTGTGTATTATATATACAATGCAGAATGGCGTACAAGTGGTCTAGACCCTTTGTGATCAAGTGCCCTAGCAGGACTGAATGCACATGTAAAAGCAAAATATTTTAAAAGTTAAAGGGGTTATTCAGTTTTTTTTTTAAATACAGGCAGTCCTCTACTTACAAACGGAGACTTATGGGGCATGCTGGCACTTGTCGTTCCACAGCAGATAGTAGCTGTGGAACGCAATGCCAGCAGCCACACGGTGAAAATGAGGTGAACTCTTCCTAAAAGTGGCACGGACAGCAAAACAAATGTAAAAAGCCTTCCCTGCACGATCTGAAACTAAAAAATAAACCTTTTGTCGTAGTTACATTTAATAAATGTTCATTTGATAGTTTGACTTTTGATACAAATTCAATTAAGAACAAACCTACGTCCCTATCCCGTTGTAGCCCGGGGCCCGCCTGTAACTTTGGTATTTGGGCGACACGTAAGAAAAAAGGGGCCCCCACGCAGTTTTAAGGCGCATTTTAAAAAATAAAGGGGTAAAAACTGCAACCCAATGAAAGAAAACCTGTCAAAAATCTGGGTTTTTGTTATAAAAAAAATTTTATGTGCCTTACCTAAGTTTTAAAAAGCATAATGAAAATTTCAAGCATAAACATTTTGGCCAATTTGGGTGCTCTACTTTAAAGGGACATTCAGGAAAGGTCATGCCCCAAAATATAATTTTTTTTGATTGCCCACGGGTCAATTTTTGTAGGAAAAAGGGGGGTCAACAGTTTTTTGGGCCAAAAAAAAAAAACCAAAAAAAAAGGGGCAGCCCCAAAAGGGACATGTCGGCCCCCAATGTGTGTAAAAAGGGGGTATATATACTTATTTAAAATGTTTTGTGCGTTTTTGGTTTTGTTTTTACTGGGTTTTTTGTAAAACAATGTGTCAGGATCCCCGGGGATGTCATAAACCCCTGATCTTTCGATCGCCGGTTTTATGGCGGATTTCCCCCACCCCAGGGGAGCGTAGATGGGAAACTCCCCATAGGTAGTTTAAAAATGCAGGATGGGCCAAAAGGGAGGCAGGGGGCCTAGCTACCGGGGGGGGCCGATTTGGGGCCCGGGAAAAAAAAACTTTAGGGCCCCCGGAAAACCCTTTGGGGGCCCAAAAAACCCCTTACTTTCATAAGAAATTTCCCGTATTTTAAGTGGGGAAATGGAAAGGTCCGGGGCAACTTTTATAGATTTTTTTCACTAGGGCCCTGAAAGCTTAAGCTAAAGCCCATGGCAGAAAGTGTAGAAAAGGTCCCAAGGCACAGCAGGGTAGGTATGAACCACGGGGCACAGCGGGGTTTGTATTTAACCACAGGACAAAAGCAGGTTAGGTATGGACCACAGGAAAACGGGAGGTGTAGGGAAGGACCACAAAAAGGGCACGGGAGGGGGAAAGGTTTTGGACCCAGGACCGGGGGTGTAAGGAAGGGGAAACCCCAGTGAACCGCAGGTGTAAAGGGATGGCCCCCCAGGACCGCAGGGGTAGGTATTTCCACAAAGGGAAACCGCAGGGGTAGGTTTAAACAGGAAACCAAAAGGGGGTTGTGGTATGGACCACAAAGGGAAAGGGAGGGTTTGTATGGACCCAGGAAACGCAGGTGGGAGGTATGGACCACAGGGGGAAGCAGGTGTAGGTTTTGGAAACCCCCGGACACATTGGGAGGGGTAGTAAGGAAACCCCAGAACACAGCAGGGGTAGGTTGGACCCAGGAAAACGGGAGGTGAAAATTGGACCACAGGAAAACCGCAAGGGGTAAAGGGTTTGGCCAAAAAGGGGCACCCCAGGGGTAGGTATTCCACCCGGGGAAAAGCAGGGTAGGTAAGGCCCCAGGAACGAAAGGGTAGGTATGGCCACAGGACACAGCAGATGTAGGAAAGAACCACAGAACCGCAGTGTAGGTAAAGGCCACAGGACACGGCAGGTGTAGGTATGGTCCACAGGATACCGCAGGTGTAGGTATGGACCACAGGACACAGCAGGTGTAGGTATGGACCACAGGACACAGCAGGTGTAGGTATGGACCACAGGACACAGCAGGTGTAGGTATGGTCCACAGGACACGGCAGGTGTAGATATGGACCACAGGACACCGCAGGTGTAGGTATGGTCCACAGGGCACGGCAGGTGTAGGTATGGACCACAGGATACCGCAGGTCTAGATATGGACCACAGAGACACGCAAAGGTTTTAAAGGGAAGGACCACAGGGCACAGCAGGTGTAGGTATGGGAAAACAGTAACACAGTTTGGGGGTGGACCAGGACCCCCGCAAGGTGATGGAAAAAAACCCAGTGAGTGGAATACAAAGTTGTAGGATATCACCAGGGCCGCCCCAAAAGGGAGGATTGGCCCGGGATCCACCAGGTAGTTTCCACGGAAAACGGGGGTATGCCTGGTACCCAAAGGGGAGGTTGACCCCGGAAACCGCAGGGAGGTTGTACAGGGACAGGCAGGTGGTCAGGCCCGGCCGCAGGTTGTAGATAGGGCCACCCGGACAACAGCGGTGTGGTTCGTGGCACAGGCAGCCGGGTAGGAGGCCAAAAAGGAACTCAAACAGTTTTCCAAGGAACAACACAAAGGTGGAGGCCCCAGGAAGAGGCGGGTTAAATAGGACCAGGCCCGCATGAAGATAAAAGGCCACCGGGTTAAATCAAACCCAGCGAAACGCGGACCCTTAGGAGGACCACGGCACGGGGGAGAAGGGCAACAGGAACGCAGGGAGGGAATGAACGCCCCGGCAGGGGCCGGGATATATGGACCCCGACCCGACGGGTGGGGTTGTGCACAGGGCACGGGGGGTGGAGGAATGGCCACAGGGCCGCCGTTAAGAAACCCCAGGAAACCGCAGTGTAGGATGGACCACAGGACACAGCAGGTGGGAGGTATGGACCACAGGACACAGCAGGTGTAAAGGGATGGACCCCAGGAACACAAAGGGTAGGGATGGACAACAGGACACAGCAGGTGTAGGTATGGACCACAGGACACAGCAGGTGTAGGTATGGTCCACAGGACACGGCAGGTGTAGGTATGGTCCACAGGATACCGCAGGTGTAGGTATGGTCCACAGGACACCGCAGGTGTAGGTATGGACTACAGGACACAGCAGGTATAGGTATGAACCACAGGACACAGCAGGTGTAGGTATGGTCCACAGGAACCCCGGA
>JAODAL010017522.1:0-77504 GCA_025379985.1 Phyllomedusa bahiana
GACCGGGCCCCGGGTTCGGAAAATAATTTATGTTTTACGGTCGTTCTATACAAATTCCATGTAACATGTGGGTTTTTGGGAGGAAATTTTCCCTGTGCTGGGGGAGGGTCTTTGAATGTAAAAACCTCTCCAAGTTATTCACGTGTGGGACGCGGGGAACCCAACAGGGGGGTTCTCCATCCCTGTGGAGACAAACCAGCCCTTGGAATTCCCCCCTAATAGGAAACCCACCCTCATTCTTCCGTGGCCTTCACGCAAGTATGGTTTAAATCCCGGTCTGCTATTACTGAAGGGAATGCTTACAGGTCTATATATATAGTGTCTAAGAGCGATTTTTAATTTTTTAAATTAATTATTGAGTACCTATTGGAAGCCCCTGTGAGGGGACGAAACGTCGGGGGTATTAATGTAACTTTATATTTATCGCGACTTTCTGTGAAAGGAGTTATCATTTCTCCTAAATTTTTAATACCTGCACTTGGGAATGGATTAGTGTAGATTAGGAGCTGTTTTGGGAAGTGGGGTTTCTGTTCGGGGGTCGCCTTTTCGGGACGGGTCTCCGTAAGGGTTTTTCCCAATTTTTTAGGTGTTCTACGAGACCGGTATACATTTAAGTGGCTTGTTTTGTTGTAATTGTCCCATTTTCTTATATTGAGAGAGTTTCTATTTTTTAAATATATTGATTAAAGGTTAAATTTTAAAAGGAATATTTTCATTTTTGTTTTTTCTGTATTCAAGCATGAACCATGACAAATAAATATTTATTTCATTATTTAAAAATAATTGTGCATACATTACACACATAAAAAAAAACCTACATGTATTAGGTATCCAGACAACCGTAGTAACCTTTAGAATTAATCTAATAAGTTATTAGGTGTGAAATGTGAATGGTGTAAAAGAAAATTGAAAGAAACTAAAAAAAAATTTGGAAAAAAAGTGAACTTAAATTATTCCCCCAAAAGTATAACTTTCCCCAAATAAAATGAGACCTCATGTCATTGAAAAAATAAAAAAAGTTATGACTGTTGAAACTAAAGGAGGCAAAAGCTAAAACAAATGTGCTGGTCATTAACCCTTTTTTCGGGCCCATTGGTTTAAAGGGGCTAAAAACAAAAAAAAAAAAAAAGGGCTAAAAATTTTTACAAAATTTTTTTTTTTTTTTGGCAAAAAAAAGTAAAAATGCAAATTAATATTGTTTCCTCCGATTCTCCGTTATCCCCATTTGTGGCCCTAGTTCACTATTTGATTTTTAAAAGGGGTTTTGTCCCACACATGGTTTGGGCTTTTTATGTTAAAAGGGGAAATTTTGGGCAAAAACAAGTCATTTTTGGAAATTTTATGTGTCCATTAACATTTGTCCTTCTTATTCAAACCATATACCTCTTGTATGGACTGCACCCAGCTCCTCAGGCCCAATATAGCTAAGACCTGTGTGATCTTCCTGATAGGTTGCCGCGCCAGTTGCTAAAAGCCTACAGACCTTTTGTCCTCAGCAGCTCGTCTTTAGCGGGCCCAGCAAAAGCCATTAAACCCGGGGAAAACAGGGGCCATGAATTCAAAAATTTTAAAACCTAAAAAAACAGGATTGAGGTAAGAAAAATTTTGATGTAGTGAACAACCCCTTTTAAACTAAAGCCTCAAAAAAACCCCTAAGAAAGACCCTTTTGGGGAAAAATACATCCCTTAAAGGAAAAATACCCAAGAAGTAATGAGTATATTGACACCATAGGTGTTTCACAGATTTTTTTATCCGTGGACCATGAAAAAAAAAAAAATTACTTTTTTTCAAATTACATACGTTTAGCAGAATTTTTTATTTTCAAAAGGGAATGTTTGGTTTGAAAAAAAAAACCCTCAATATTTTATTACCCAATTTTTTCCGAGTTTCAAACCAACCTTATATTTGGGGTAAATTCCCTGCTTGGGTGCATGGCAGGCCTACTAAGGCAATTTTCCCACAGGGCTTAATTGCGGGACGAAAATTAAACCCCCCCGCAATTACCCTTGTGGAGGGGGGGGGGGGGCGGGAGGGGGGGGGAGAAAGCGGGGGGCCCGGCACTTCGGGGGCCCCCATAGATTTATAAAGCTAGCGGGGCTTTAAAACCCCGGCTAAAAAAGTGAATTTTGAATTATCCCCCCCGCCCGGGGGGGGGAGGAACGTAATCCAAGTTCTCTTTTGAAAAACTGTAAAATACCGTAAAAATTTGGGGCCGTTTTCGGCCCCGTAATTGGGCGCCTTTTGGCCCCGAAATTTTACGGACCAAAAAGGGGGGCCCTTTTTTTTAACCTTTGGGGGGAAAAATCCCTTAAGGGGAGGGAGAAAATTTTTGGTTTTTTTGGGACAAAGTTTTTTTGGGGGGGTGCCATGGACATATCTAAAAAGGGCCCCCCAGGGGGTACAAGAACGGGTTTGAAACCTTTTTCTAAAAGGCACACCATTTTTGGGGAATAAACCCACCCTTCGGGAAAATTTTCCGTCTAAGGGGTGGTTTTTTTGGTGCATTTTTGGGCCCACAAGGGGCCAAGGTTTTGTTTTCCCCTGTGGCCATGAAAAAAAAAAAAAAAAAAACCTGCAGTTCCCGTCATTGTTTTTTTGAGGTTCATTTTTAAAGCATTTGGCTTGCGGTATAAATTTAACCCATGATAAACTTTTAATTTATGCAAAGTGTTTTTAAAATTCCAATTTAAAAGTTTTTTTAGGGTTTTTATACTCTTACACAATAAAAAAAATTGTGTTTTTTTTTATATGGGTTCCGGGTTTTGGAAAGCCAAAAATTTTTTCAAATTTTTCTGTATATGGAGCCCCCAGCATTTTGGGAAAGAAAACAAATACTTTAAACTTCAGGGCTTAATAAAAAAAAATCCAAAAATACCCAAATTTTAAAAAATCCCTCGATTTTTTGTAATAAATTATAGTAGAAACGAAATGGCCGCCCCAGGCCCCTTCCTCACGGGAAAGCTGTCCTACGGAAATAGGCAATTTGCAGTATGAGGGACACCTTTGCAGAGGTAGAAAGGGGGCCCTAAAGGGTCTGTACACACACACCCCCCTTCTGTAGCTCCGCCCACAATTTCCCGGGGAGGGGGAAAAACCCAAACATAGGAATTTTGGGGGTTTGATATAACACTTTTTAAGCTGTTCACACACGGGAATTTGTTAAAGGTATTTTACTGGTTTTACTGTGACATTAGTTACTGTTTATACTTTTTCCCTATTTGTTCTTATTTTTTTTGTTTCTCACAAAACCCCCTTCGGGGGGGCTTATTTTTTGTGGGATGATAGATGTTTTCATTGGCACCATTTTGGGGTTCATAGGGCCCTTTTTGGGTTTTCCCTTTTTTTATCTGGGGTTTTTGGGGGGACTGGAAAAAAAGAATTTACAGCAACCCTAGTAGTGTTTTTTATTTTTATTTTTTTCAGCAGTCACTGTGCGGGGGTAAAATTACATGCTGGATTACTCTGCAGGTCATGCAAATTTAAAAAGGGGGAGAGTTGGAAAGGTTTTATTTGGGATCATTTTTTGGGGGGGCACATTTAACCCTTTTTTTTTCCCCCTTTTTTAATCTGTTTTTTGGGAGGCAGAAGAAAATGCGGCAATTCTGTTAATGTTAGGTTAGGTTGTTATGGCATGGCGATACCAGAGCCTGATAGGACAACATCATAGACAACCCGGAGGTCATTCTCTGACCCCCCAGTTGCCATGACAACCACCAGAACCCCACAATCTCATTGCGGTGGTTTCAATGGAGGACAAAGAGCTCTCTCCCTCTATCACAGTCCTTAACTGCCGCATTCACAACTGACCACAGCAGCCGAGGGGTTTTAACCCCCAAGGAACATACTGTATTTTTTCCCCACAGCAAAGCGGCCCCCCAGCTGTCAACCTCCCGTCTCCTGCACCCAATCTTGTGGAAAGGGGTCCTGTGCATGCCTGATCCCCTGACATTTCTTAATCAGGGTGCTTAACGGGGCATCCCCATGGCGTAAAAAAAATTTTAAAGTCTTTTAAGGGGTTCAAGCTAATCAGTAAAGTGGGAATAGCCCTTTAATTTTGTAATGCTTTTTTTTAGGTAAACCATGAACTATAAGGCTATGTTCACACGGCTTAAATTGGGGCGCCCTTTTCTAGGATAGCGATGATAAATATTTTTTTAATCAATAAAAAAATTTTTTTAGCCATAAAAAACTATATAAACTGGTTATTCCCCCTTAATCGTATGACCCCAAGAAAATAAAACTAGAAAACTCAAAATTTTTATTGAAAGAGGTTTATACCAATAATTCACTGCAAAAATAATCCCCTTAAAAAAACATAAACTTTTATAACCATCTAAAATATTAATATCAAACCCCCTTTTTTTTTACCAACTACCTGAATTTAAAAAGCATACTGTCACTATTGCCCGTGGGTAATCGGCCCGATTTTAAAAGCGGGTCCGTTTAGTGAAACATATCACTACTGCGTTATAAACACCTTTAAATCCCAGCTATCCCCGCGTTTCCCCATACAAAATTTTAGGGTTCATCGGGGATTTAAAATTTTCTCACTGTGAAAAAAATACGCTATATTACAACGCATTATACAACACATTTTACTTCCTTTCAGATTAGATAATGGACTGATACTTTAGCTTAAAATGCTGCCCGGTATAATGACGATAAAATCCCGCAGCACCTCTATACGCCTGGCACCCAAGATAAGAGGATACAGACAAGTATTGTCTCTGCCTCCTTTTTATGTCATTAATGGCCCCAAAGATGTATGGTAAACAATTACCCAGTGTTTACACGTAAACAATAACACTGCCTGCTCGCTTCCTGTTCCCATGAGCACAGTGCCTATTTCTATGCTCAATGGTTTGTAACGGCGTTCCGGATTATTCAACTCGCATGTCCGGTAAGTAAATACCCCCGTCACTTCCGTTAAGCAATCGCCGGAAGTGACACCGCCATATGCTGAATGCGCCCGAACCACGCGGCGCCTGGCATTCACAACAAAAGCCCTGCCATGTCCGAAAGGCAGTTCATGGGATTGTCGCCAATCTATAAAATGAAAGAATGCGCTATGCTTTCCTAACCACATACAATCGACTAACTGTCACAGTGTCCAACCCTCAGCCAATGTAAGCTACTACCCAAACACAACATCATCTACAATAATATATAATAATAAAGACTAATGTGCGGGGTATATATAATTGACTTTCCCCTGAGCAAATATAATAAGGCAAACCACTGCAAATTAACATGGTCTTAAAAAAAGGGAAAGGGCCAAAAAAAAGAACATTCGGGGTACACAATTCAATTGTCCTCCAGCTTGACTTGGATTATCAGGCGTAATAATTCAACTGATTATAATGAAAATTGAAAATATGACACTGATACAATGTTCATGTGTGGTCAGACTTAAAAAGAATCCATAGTGTCCTCTATGGAGATTGCGACAGTGCAAAGCAATGCCTGACAGCCCACAATAAGAGCCTATTCTATAAAACAACCAAATTGCAAGTCTCATTTAGGCCCTTTGGTTGGCCGGAGTCCATACGGTAAATCCATTGGGCCTCCTTACACCGGATTCGTCGATCCATTCACCTCCTCTGGGGGAACGTTCCTTACAACTTCAAGATCAAAAAGCGCAGAGATTCCCCTTTCACCATTATGATATTCCCCACACACCGTCGAGCCACTGACGTATCTCTTCTATTTCGTATATCCCCCAGATTTCACCCACTCTTTCTCTTGAATATACTCCTTGTTTTTCCAATATAATAGAGTGGCAGGGGCATGTACACATGTAAAACTACTCCTTTCCTGTTACAATGGCAAAGTCCGAAAAAAAAATTGCTTTCCATTTGAGGCACTAGTACAAAGATTTAGTTTGTTTGGAATGTATGGACAGGCTACACATCTTTGCCCACATTTGAACATACCTATCGGTCTCCTTCTAACCAATACCTTGAGGGGTATTGGTGTATAAGGACTATGGATCAGTCTATCTTTTATGGATCTACCCTCCGATAATTATCGAGGGGGTTGAGGGAAGATATCCCTCTAGATCCTGATCCAACATCAAAATACCCCAGTTATTTTTGAGGATATTGGTGACCTCTAGATTTCTTCACAAAGGTTGCCAACTATACGTGCTTCTATGGTCCCTCTTTATCTCCTGGGGGTTACCCTGTAATAGAGTTGTCCTTGTTTTGTTTTTTGTGGCAGCCTGAAGGCTGATTTCCAGGACCTTTGATGGATATCTCGATTAAGAAATCACTCTCTCAACATACCTGACTGACTCCTAAAGTCCCTCATCTCTGAGCGAGTTTTCCTCTACTCTCAGAAATGACCTTTTGGTATTCCTCTCTACAGGGTAATGGATGTTAACTTTCCTAGTGAGCAAACTGTTAGTTGCTGTGGGTTTCCTTACATATCCTTGTAATGAATACTTACCTTCAGATCTTTAATGATAAGAACATCCATGGAAAGGTAAACATCTCTCCTGCATCTCATATGTGAAATTCATACCGGATTCATTTTTGTTGAGTATGTCCCAACAAACTCCTCAAAGTGACATCTTGTTCCCCCCAAAGAAAGAGGATGTCATCAATGTACCTCCCCCATAATAATATCTGGGGGGCCATTGAACATCTCCCCAGTTGGATACCAAGGTAAGCCCCCACCACCCAGGAACAGATTTTCATATGTGAGGAGCACAAGAGCTCCCCATTGCTGTGCCCCTAGCTGGTGGAAGGTCTGTTACAGAAAAACAAAGTAATTATGGCCGTACAAACAAAGTCAGAAGTTCCTACATGACAAAGTATTATAGCTGATATTCTATGCTTCTTGTGGAGCAAAAAATATCGACCAGCCTGGATTCCTCTTCATGTGGGATATTTCTTATACAGTCCTTCAACATCTATAGAATCCTAATAGTACCTCTCTTTATCAACAGCAAATCCCATCCAGTCTACACAAAAGGTCAGAGGTGTCTTATGATAAATGGAAAGTAACTACAAAAACCTGTAAGATGTTAACTATATAAATCCTACAATTTGCGTAAATGATCCCACACCTGAAACCATGGGTCTGCTTTAAGCGGGGTACAACCCTTATGGATCTTAGGGATCGAATAGAAAGTTAGGTATTTGGGGATTATAAGGACATCATAATTTAAATTCTGTGTGTGATATAAGCCCATCACTAAACCCTTCCACAAGTATCCTCTCTAATTCATAGTGAAGGTTTTGTTGGGTCCATAGAAAGAATACCATAATACCTTTTGTCCTTAAGAAGATCATTACACATCATGTTTAGTACATGTCATGAATTTAATATACTATAATTTCCCCCCCATATCGGAGGGTTTCTTATAATTATAGACTTGTCGTCGTTCCAGTGCTGACAACGCTTCTAATTCCTCTCAACGGGATTGTTGTGATATTGGTAAATTCTCTGTTCGCCCAAGATTAAACGTAATTCTTTTGAGACTATTTGCAAAAATAAATCAATTCACGTGTATCCAGCTGACTCGTGTGCATTCTCATCCTACTCTTGATTTCCAACTTCGTTTGTCCCCCCCTAATCTCCTCCTCCTCCATAAGGGACACTAAGGTACGATACCCTTCCAGATCCTGTGTCGTGACACCCAACTCCTGACATTCGATCTTATCTTTCATTCTAAAAAATTTATGCCACTTGAGCTTATTTGTAGTATTTCTTATATTATGGCCAGCTTTTTAAAGTGCCCTGTGATAAAGAGAAATGGCGAACTGAAGGGCAAGAGCCGTGTTTTCAACACTGAGGTAGAGTCAGATCAAAGTGATTCTTCAGACTTAAGATGGTTTTTTTTAAAAATTTATATACGGCTATCGATCAATATCAAATCCTGGTGGAGGCACAAACTTTAGAGCATTATATTGAATCACGTATTATAACCTAGTGGACTTAGAATCTACATACACCTTCCATTAGATCACAGTCCTGGAATCTTTGTTGGCAGAGTGGAAACAGAACTTATAGATAGTTTCAGTAACCGACGTATGAAAAATCTATTAAAAGAGAAAAACAAAACATAAGAAAGTACCTCTACAACGGTAAATAATTTGATTGGAGGGGGGGGAAACAGGCATCAAACTTAGAGGTGAACCTGATTTCCACTAGGAGAGACAACAGCCTACAAAATACTATAGAAAAAATTTCAGACAGGATTGAAGGCACGGAAACGTAAACAATATCTAAGGGAACCTCCAAAATTTAAAGAGGAGAGCTTTAATTTTTTTGAAATCGAAGCCCACTACCTACTGAGTATAAATTGTCATCTGACGCTGAATCTTTCAGATATCCCCCAACGTCACAAACCTACTACGAGACCTAGGGGAGGAACAAGGAGGGGACTAACCTAGAAAATGGGTCCATGCCAAAATTCAGAGGAAGGGGATACATATGGAATTATTATCCTCCTCAGCTTCTGGCAACTCCAATACACACCCCCCCTTTTTTAGAGGGATGGAGAGCCCGGCATCAGCTGAAGACATCTCAGAACAATAACACTAGATCAGCAATCAGATAATCAATCTTACAGATAGACAATTTAAGTAGTAGAGAAATTGCAGATTCTACAGAAGTGGCTGACCTTTGTGGCCCACCACCAAAATATAGTGATTTTTCCTGGATCAAGATGTACATCTATTTTGCGTAAGCTTCAAGTGGCATAAATTTTTTTAGAATAAAGAAAAGATCGAATGTCAGATTGGGTGTCACGATCACAGGAATTCTGGAAGGTATAACGTACCTTAGTGTCCCCTTATGGATGAGGAGGAGATTAGGGAGGACAAACGAAGTGAAACTCAAGAAGTAGGAGAATGCCCCCGAGTCAGCTTGGATACACGTTGAAATTGATTATTTTGCAATAGTCCTCAAAAGAATTACGTAATCTTGGGCGCACAGAGATTACCATCTTCACAACAATCCAGTAAGAGGAATTAGAAGCGTTTTGTCCAGCACTGAACGAGACAAGTCTATAATTATAAAACCTCCGATAAGGGGGGAAATTATAGGTTTATATTAAATCATGACATGTACAAACAGAATGTGTAATGATCTATCTTAATGACAAAAGGTATTATGTATTCTTTCTATGGACCCAACAACAACCATCACTATGGAATTAGAGAGGAAACTTGTGGAGGGTTAAAGATGGGCCTTATATCAACACACAAATTTAAATTCATGATGCCCTTCTAATCCCAAATACCAACTTCTATTCGATCCCTAAGATTCCATAAGGGTTGTACCCCGCTTAAAATGGCAGACCCATAGTTTCAGGAGTGGGATCAATTACGCAAAATGTATGGATTTATAAAGATAACATCTACAGATTTTGTAGTTTACTTTGCCATCTCATATAAAGACACCTCTGACCTTTGCTAGACTGGATGGATTGCTGTTTTAAAGAGGTATTTTTTATCTTAGGTTCTATAGATTGTTAAAGCCTGTATAGCAATATCCCACTGAAGAAGGAATCCAGTCTTTCGAAATATTTTCTGTTCCACAAAAGCTAGAATATCAGGCTCATAATACTTTCCGTCATTAGACGTCTGGAACCTTGTGTTACGGCATAATTACTTGTTTTCTGTAACCAATACCTTCCACCATCTCCAGGGGCACCGCAATGGGGAGCTCTTGTGCCTCCCACATAATGCGAATCTTTTCCTAGGGCTGGTGTGAGCTACCTTGGTATCCCAACTGGGACAATGATCAAGGCCCCCCCAATATTATTCTGGGGGAGGTACATTGATGACATCCTCTCCTCATCTCCTGGGAGCACAAGATTCACTTTGAGGAGTTGTTTGGACACTCAACAAAAAATGACATCGTAATGCATTTCACATAGAAGCAGGAGAGATGTTTACTTTCTCTGATGTTCTTATCATTAAAGAACTGAAAGGTAATATTCATACAGATATGTATAGAAACCCACATCAACTAACAGTTGGCTACACTGGAAAATTTACCATCCCATATACCTGTAAGAGAGTAAATACCAAATGGTCAATTCTGAAGTTAAGAGAACTGCTCAAGATTAGGACTTTAGGAGACAGTCAGGTATTTGAGAGAGAGATTTCATAATCGAGGATACCAACAAAGGTCCGGAATCAGCCTTCAGGCATGCACAAAAACAAAACAGGACAACTCAATTACAGGTAACCCCCAGCGCAGATAAAGAGACCAATAGAGCACTATAGTTTGCAACCTTTGATGACAGAAATCTAGAAGTCACCATATCCTCAAAAAATACTGGGGTATATTTGATGTGGAATCAGGATCTAGAGGGATATCTTCCCTCAACCCCCCCTCGATAACTTATCGGAGGGGTAGATCCATAAAAGATAACTGATCCATATTCCATTATACACCAATACCCCTCAAGGATATTGTTAGAAAAGGAACCGATAGTATGTTCAAATGTGGCAAAGAGTGTAGCCTGACCATACATACAACAAACAAAATCTTACAAGTGCTCAAATGGAAAGCAATTTTTTATTCGTGACTTTGCCAATTGTAACACGGAAGGAGTAGTTTTACATGTGTACATGCCCTGCCCACTTCAATAATTGGAAAAACAAGGAGAAATATTCAAGAGAAAGTGTGTGAAACATCTGGGGGATATAGAAATAGAAGAGAAACCGTCCAGTGGCTCGACATGTGGTGGGAAATCATAATGGTAGAATGGGAATCTCTGCGCTTTTTGATTTTGGAAGTTGTAAGACCGTCCCCCAGAGGAGGAGAATGGGATAGACGAATCCTGTTAAGGAGGCCCAATGGAATTTTTACCCGGTATGGACTCTGTCCAACCAAAGGGCCAAAATGAGACTTTTGCAATTTGGTTATTTATAGAATAGGCTCTACCTTTTGTGGGCCTGTCCGGCATTGCTTTGCCCTGTCCGCACTCTCCATAGAGACCACTATGGATTCTTTTAATGTCTGACCAATGAACATGTATCAGTGTCAAAATTTTCAATTTTTCATTATAATCATTGATTACTTACAGCTTGATAATCCAAGTCCAGCTGAGGACAAATGGAATTTTGTACCCCGAATGTTCTTCTTTTTTGGCCCTTTTTAAGCCCATGTTAATTAGGCACGTGGTTTTTGCCATATAAAATTTGCTCAGGAAAAGTCAATTATATATACCCCGCCACATAGTCTTTTATTATATATATTTATAGGTAGATGATGTGGTGTTGGTAGTAAGGTACAACTTGGCTGAGGTTGGACACTGTGACAGTTAGGTCGATGTAATGTGTTTAGCAGCATAGCGCATCTCATTTATAGATATGGCGACAATCCCATGAACTGCCCTTACGGACAGTGCGCAGATGGCTTTGTTGTGAAATGCCAGGCGCTGCGTGGATCGGGCCGGCATTCAGCATATGTGCGCGTGTGTCACTTTCCGGCTATGTTAACCGAAGTGACGGGTAATCTACTTACTGACATGCGCATTTGAATATCCGGAACGGGTACAAAACCATGAGCAAGAAAATAGGCACATGTGCACATGGGAACCTGGAAGCGAGCATGCAGTGGTTATTGTTTACGTGTAAACACTGGGTAATTGTTTACCATAACATCTTTGGGGCCATTAAAGACATAAAAAGGGAGGCAGAGACAATATGCTCTTATCCTCTTATCTTGGGTGCCAGCGTACTAGTGGTGCTGCGTGAATTTATCGTCATTTATACCTGCAGCACTTGAGCTAAGTTTTTATCTAGTGTTTTATTGATCTAATTTTGAAGTACATGTGTTGTAGAAATATGCGTTGTATATTTGGAGCGTAATCTATTTCCCACAGAGAGAGAAATTATGAATCCCCTGATGAACCCTAGAATTGGTATGGGGGCAACGCGTCGGGAATAGCTGGAATTTTAAAGGTGTTTATATACACCATGTAGTGACATTGTCTGTCATTAAGCGGAGCCGCTCTTTATCGGGGCTATTGCACTTTACTCACTGGCCAAGAAAATAGTGGCACATTAAAGCTGTATCATCTAGGTATGTAGTGGAATGTATAGGGGTTTAGATATTATATTTTATAAAAAAAGATAAGTAAAAGTTATGTTTTAACAGGGATTATTATTTGCAGTGATATATTATTATTGTAATCTAGTCTCAATGTGTTAATTAACTCACTTAAGCCAATGTGTTACATTAATTAGTATTTAACCCCCTTAAATAGTGTTTAGACCAGATTAAATATATGTGTATTTTTTGAAAATTCATGTTGTTTTCTTTGGAAAGCGTAATTCTTGTTTTCATACTTTGTTTAGACTGTTATAAGTAAAAGCCAAGTATAACATTTTTTTGATTTTGCTTATTTCAATTTGACATGAAAGAGCAGTAAATAAGACATGAAGGAAGGTAGGAGGATGACTGGATGGATTGAAGGATGGATGGAAGATGGGAAGTAAGAAAGACAGGAAGGAAAGAAGAGAAAAAGGAAAGAAGGAAGGAATGAAGCATTGAAGGAGGGAAAGTAGGAAGTAAAGAAGCAAGAAAGGAGAAGGGTAAGAAGGAGTAAGTAAGGAGAAAGGAAGGAGAAAAACTGAATGACAAATGAAGGAAGGAAGGGAGGACAATGTAAGAAAGGACAAACAAAGGAAGAAAGAAAGGATAAGAAAAGAAAGGAAGAAAGAGATAGAGAGAGAGAGAAAGAGAGAGAGAGAGAGATAGACAGAGAGAAAAAATGAGGAAGGAAGGAAGCAAGGAAGGAAGGCATAACAGCTGCTATTGACCTCATCAATCTAGGGGGCCCATTTCTGTCAGATACAAGGTGCACTTAGTGATGAGAAAGGGCAATAGGAAAGGTTGCCTCTTTTATATTATACGTGTACTGGGATATCACTGTGAATTAGTCCACTATTGTAATATTACTGTGCCTATTATTCCTGCACTGTGACATTGATTTGTACATTACCTTGTCATGATCATGCCCGACAGACCCGCAGCTGTGTGCTCTAGTCGCCAGCCACGGCTGTTGCGACGAAAAATGTGGTTTATGACATAATGCTTTCACTAGTGTGGAACTTGGTTTTTCTTCTCTGCAGTACTAATTGATCCTGGCCGACGCCTTGGTCAGGAATTCATCCAGGCACTCCACTGGGTTCTTGCTGATCTTGTTGATTGACCGCTTTTCTCTCCAATCTGTCTTGTGCTCCATCACCTATCACCTCCGTTCCAGTTTTTGTCTTGTTCCCCTATAAAGGAGTTCCTCTACCTACCATCCTTGCCTGTTAGAGAAGTCTTTCTGTCTGTAGCTAGCCATTCCTTTTCTGAGCTCCTTTCTGGTATTTGACTCTGTTGTTCTACTGACTATTCTCTCTCTATTTGATTTTGTACTGCTTTGCCCGACCGGTATTGACCTGGCTATTCTGACCTCTCTTATTTGGTGTTCTGTCGTTTGTTTGTCTTTGTCTTGTGTCTGCACTTTAATTATTGTAGCTCCTAGTCCTTCTGTTGGGGCCCACGACCTATTAAGGATCCGGGCACCCCCACAAGGCAGGGACAGTGGTTAGGACCAGTGTCAGGCCACACTCCTAGTGTCAATTCGTGTGGCCCCCCTGACGCGGTCCCCTACATACCTCTATTAAGCTGTAACTTCTCTGGGCACATTATCCCCCAATTACAATCCAGCTTTGTACAATATCCTAGTGTATTTGGGAAACCAAAATAATCATAAGCTTTTAATGCTCTGAATGTGCTCCATAATGTCATGGTGGGGTGGGGCCCAAAGGTTACATTTTACCATCTAGAAAATAAATAAAGAAGGAAAAGATAGAAGGAAGCACAATTGGTTTGAAAAAAGGACAATTAGGATTCTGGAGAAGGGGTGTTGATCCATGGATGTATTCTGATTGCCAGACTAGAGTTGGTAGGGAGTTTTTTCCTAAAATGAGAACAATTGGTATATAGCTTGTGGGGTTCTTGCTTTCCGCTGGATTAACACCATAGGACAGCAAGCTGAACTGGATGGACATCTGTTTTTTCAGCCTTAAAGTGGTTTCCTCACTATGCTGTTTCACAGAGCCACAGACAGCTTCAGATTTATGCTTCCTCATTCTTCCTGATCAGTCTGTTCTATAGAAGTGATTCGCATATCAGCTCTAAATTCCCAGCTCTTCTAATTGCACTGGCATGAATACTGGAATTGTAGTCTATAATGCAGAAGGGTTTACAGCTCAAAGTAAACAATCAAATGTAATTTATCTTCTTTGTTTGTTAGAGATAACACACTCTGATCTCAAGCTGCTGTCCATTCTGGTGAGGTCTCTCCCTTCTCTCAGATTAGACAAAGATCAGAGAGAATAAAGGAGAGCAGGACGGTAACAAGAGAAACCTTAGTGCACTCAGCAGATAAAATCTTTCTTATCTCCTGACCATGGAAAAATCAAAAGAGGGATGTATTTGGAAAAAGTCTTGATTTAACATTCCCTACATGTTGAAAAGCTAATCTTGTATGAATACAAACCCTTTTAAAACCATGTAAATTTACGTATGTAACTAGTATAATGGATGTAATGCCTGGGAAAAAGAGAAATGTGGGACTGAAGGAAGAAAGGAAGAAAAGATGAATTCATATGCAACAGAACTGTTGACTGACTCATTCAGATAAATACAGATTTAGCAAATATCAACTAATTAATAATAAGTAGTGTAAATTGAGACATCCTAATGAGCCATTCAGGTTAATGATTGCTACATCTCCAGCTTGGATATATAGGTAGCATGCTTGCAAAACAACCCTATCCAAATGTAAAGTGGTTTTATTCAGTTATTCAGAAATTTCTACCATGCATTAATATATTGCACTTTAAAAACGACACATTTACATCCTTACAATTCTGCTGTATTTTTCTACTTAGTCATCGACTATTCACATGTATTCATTGCATTCATTAGTCATGACATTGGTGTTTTAGTAGCTATTGTGTCTATGGTTTTTCTGCTCTACAACACATGATAATGGCTACTTTACAAAATAAAAATTTAAATAAATTAATCCTTAACGTTTCTTTCAACATAAAATCTGTCACCAGCATTAAGGGTATTAACCTGTCCCTATGTTATTTCTGATGACGGCGTTTTAATTTTTTTCATCCTCGCCTTTCAAGAGCCATACATTTTTATTTTTACTTATCAAATAGTCTCATGAAGACTTATTTGTGGTGGGATGGGTTGTATTTTAACAAAAAATAAATAAATAGCGTTGGGGTGGAATGAAAAAAGGACTTAACCGCAACATTGTTTGAAAGACATGGTCACTTGTCACTTTGTATAGTTGTTGTTATGTTTTAAGCTAGGCTCACATCTGCCTGAGAGGTTTTGTTTGGAGTCTCCATTGAATATTCCATAAAAATGTCAGTAAAATAGCACCGTAAGGAATCATTCGAGTGCATCAGGTGCCATATGTGCATCATGATGATCACGTGACAGAACCAATGCCGCCTCTGCAACAGAAGCTCCAAATGGAACCCCCAATGCAGATGTGAACCAGAAGCAAAACTTTCTGTAAAAAAATTGCTCTGACACCAATAGATTTTATAAAAATGTCAATGATGCACATGTTTAAGAGTTGGTTTCTGTAGAGTGAGCTGTAATTTTTGACAACATTTTTGTATTCACACTACTTAGTGTATCCATATTTTGGGAGGTGAGTTGTTGGGAGGTATTGTTAAACATTGACATAAACAGTTTTATTTAGTATTTAGCCTGTTTTTGGCACACATGAGGATGGCTTTTATCTATGGTTTGTGGATTCAAGCTGTCCCCCTTCACATCCACATGTTCATGTTGTGCCTGAAAACTGGGCAGAAGAATAAACATGTTTTAAGTTATTCATTATGCCGGCAGTGTAAAAAAAGTCCATTGTAAAATCCGTGCAGTGTGGACTGGTGCATGGATTTTCTATTAAAATCAATGTAAAAGGGTGACAGTCGCTTTACAGACTGTTTTCAAATCTTAAGACCATCTGTAAAACTGGCTGAAAACTTGTGCCGTGGGGAAAAGACCTTACAGGCCACGTTCAAATGTCAATGGTCTCCATGACAATCTAAAAGCCCAACAAAAGCTTCTGGGTTGACTTTGACTTCACCACACCCAGTTATGCCCAGAGGGCGCAGCCGGGCATTGTGATTGACAGCTGCAATACATAGCATTACAGTAATGTACTGTTATGTATTGTTGCAGCGACCTACTAGATCACAGAGTCAATTCCCCTGTGAGGACAAGTAAAAATATAATGAAAGAAAAAAGATAATTTAAGTAAAACACAAAAGTAGAAGCAGAAATAAATACAATAAATAAAGTAAACATATTTTGTATCACGGTGTGTAACGACTTAGGGCGACATGTATGAATCTCGCCACGCGCTTGAATGTGAAAGCTGCGCCTCATGTATGTCGGCGCCAGAAGTGTGCTCATACGACATGCGTTGTAAAGTCTACCGTGCCTCGCCAGTGTGTAGGCCAGTGCGGGACACAGGCGTGGTGCGGTACTGCGCCTAAGATTTGCCGCCTCGAGGAGAGCTCTCTACATGTGGCGAAAAGTTCCCTGTGCCTTGCCAGTGTGTGAGGCGGCAGTGGCGGACTTACGCCAAGAAAGGGACTGCTCCTAACATGTATTCCGATTCGAGACAGGCTGGAAATGAGCGAAAAATCACTAAACATGTTAGTGAATAGCAAAAAGAGTTGTCTTTCAAATGAATGAATGAATTAAGAGAAAAATCAAAGCTGTCTAAAAACAATTAAATGTTGTGAAAAAGTGGATCATTAAAAATTAAAGTGGAAATATATAAGATCGCTCAAGAAATAAATCTCAGCTCTCAGCTCCATGAGGCATGATATGATCAGAAAATCGTATTTTATTAGGTGTAAAACATTATCTGAAAAAGAGCACAAACCATCTAAAAAAATACATTAAAAAAATCCCTAACCAAAAAATCAAAACGGCGCAACATCAGAATTTGATATATGAAAATGCTGGAAATACAGTAATATTTCAAATTCTTTAAGCCTTCTCATTGTTGCATAAACCATCCAATCAGAATAAGGAGCACAGTGACCCATTCTAACAATCTGTATATAAAAAGACAATAATATGGGTGTAAGAAAATAAACTAAATAAATATAATTCAATAAATTCATTTTTATTTCTTTAATTTCGTTAGCCCATATTATTGATCATCTGCTAATGAAATTAAAGAAATACAAAAGAATTTATTGAATTAATATTTATTAGTTTATTTCGTTACCCCCAGATTATTGTTCAATTTATATACACATCGGCACATCTTGTGAATCTTACATTTTGACTTCAGGCATTATTAAGTTTTTATTATAGATTTCATAGGAAAACCCATTAAGCGCGTCGCTCCGCACGCTCACCCCACATTGCCCAAATACGCGCCTTCATTCAACTTAGCCAATCACATAAACAGACTCGCTCAGCATTTTCTTTTCCCCATAGAACTCTATGAGATAAGTAGCTCACCCGCTGATCTTGACTAAGCAGGAAGAGCCCTCTTCCCAGCCCATCCAATCGCAGTACTAGAATATTTCCCCATAGACAGTAATAACTTTTAAGGGCGCCCTCTATCGCACCCTTCTTGCTCCACCCAAATATACGCACTAACATATATGGTGATCATATCTGCCGCCTGGGTATCAACCAATCAGCCTCTTTTCTGCCTTTTTACTGTATTTGAACTGTCAGCCTTTTCCATTTGATTGGTCCAATACACTCCATAGTTATAATGGTTCACTGTCACTCCTATTCTGATTGGTTTGGGTTTTCGTGCCGACCATGAGAAGCGCCTTACAGATTTTGAATTAATGTATTCTCCCGCAATTGTAACAATATACCAATTCCTGAATGTAGTTCGGTCCTCGGCCGTAAAAGCGTTGTTATAGATTTGATTGATGTATGTTTATAGAAGGTTCAGCTCTTTTCAGATAATATTTACAAAACCCAATAAAAACAATTTTTTTAAAATCATACTCCATGCGGCACGGAGCTGAGAGCCGAGATTTCATTGCCCCCATCTCTCCATAGACTACAATGGAACAAAGTAGCTCGCACTCTGATTGGCTGGGATAGCCAAACCCCCGCTAGTTCAAATAACAACAGCCTTTTCTGCCTTTTTTACTGTATTTGAACTGTTCCCCTTTTCCATGTGATTAGTCAATACTTCTCCATACATATAATGGTTCAACTGTCGCTCCTATTCTGATTGCTGGTTTAATGCGACCAATGAAAGAGCTTACAGAATTTGAATTACACTGTATTTCCCGACAATTTCCTAATGATCCCTATACCTGACGTTGCGTCGGTGAGGGACAAACACCGTTGTTAATGATTTATTTTCTGTATGTTTATAGAAGGTTTTTAGCTCTTTACAGAGAATGTTTTTACACTTAATAAAAAACGATTTATTTAATATACTCCCATGCCTCATGGCGCTCAGATTTCAGTGCCCCCACCAACCATAGACTACACAATGAGGACAAAGTAGCTCGCCGCCCCTGATTGGCCGGGATAGCCAAGCCCCGCTATTTTCAACCACAGCTCTTTTCTGCATTTTTACTGTATTTTGAACTGTCCCGCCTTTTCATTTGATTGTGCAATACTACTCCCATAGGTATAATGATTCACTGTCGCTCCTATTCAGATGGCTGTTTATGCGACCTAATTTGAGAAGAGCTTTACAGAATTTGATTAACTGTATTTCCCCGAAATTTCTAATATCCGAGATCCTGAAGTAGCGCCAGTGCCGCGACAAACGCGTTTAGTGATTTTGATTTAATTGTATTTTATTAGAAGGTTTGAGCTCTTTTCAGAAAATGTTTTACAACTTAATAAAAACGATTTTTTGGATCATACTCCATGCATCACGGACTGAGAGCTTGTACTGGTTGTAACACAGTCGAACTAGAGCACGTCGATTTTGCCCCATTCATTACGTCTTCGCTTCACATTCCCCTCCTCCGGATTCAACTAGGTCTGCTGTCGGAGCTGGCTCGATGCGCTGCAATGAGCCTCACTTGCGACAACGCAATCAAACATGCCTCGAGTATTCGAATTTAGTGCGCCCCGCCCCAGAATGCCCACACCGCGTCCATTGCACGCCCATAACATGTTAGGAGCAGTCCGAAAGGTGGCGAAGGTTGCGCCTAACACCCCGCATCACTGCTTCCGACAGGGATTTTGATCGTGGAGGCGCCGTTTTCGCCAGAAAACAGGCGCAACTCCCGATCATACATATCGCCCTTAGTCTAAAAATCTGTTTCTTAACCCACATGATGAACACCGTGAAAAAAAACAATAGCAGAATTGAGATTTTTGTTTATCCTGCTGCACATAAAATGGAAAACAAATATTGTACCGACCCGCACAGTAAAATTATCCTCTCATTTATACTGCATAACAAAATCTGTTAAAAAAAACATGAAAAACAATGGCAGAATCACTTTTTCCCCCCATTTTCAAAGCCAATGCTAAAAAAAACTCTGGAACACCTTTGGGCCTGAAATACAAAATACATCCCTAGATAAATTCCCTGATGTGTTTGAAGAATCTAAATTACAGTGACTTCTGGAAGGGTTCACCTGTTCTGGTATTTTGGGGACTTTGCAAATGCTACATGGCCTCCACCAAAATCTGCTTTCCAAAAGCCAAATAGTGCTCCTTCCCTTATACGCCCTTCCATTTGCAGTAAACACCCACATATAGGGCATTGACGAACTTGGAAGAAATTTCATAACAAATTTTGGGGCGCATTTGTTTCCAGGATTCAATTTAAAAAATTTCAGCTAAAACTGCATTTTATTAAAAATTATATATTTTGGGGTCAATATTCTCACGTCATCCCTGAATATATTCCTTAAAAGGTGTTGTTTCCAATATAGGGTCTTTTTAGGGATGCTTATTAAGTTTGAACACTTAAGGTGTCCACAGACCTGTAATGGCATCTAAAGAAAATCCTAATGAAAATGAAGCGGCAAAGTCTAGTAGGTGCTGCTTCTACTCTAGGGCTTGTGGTTGACTCAAACAGCACACTGAGGCCACATATCGGATATCTCTAAAAATGGCAGACACAGGGGAATCAATGTTGAGTCACATTTCCCTGTTATCTTCTACTGTGTTCCATTAAATAGTGAATAAAACTGAAAATCCACAAAAAAGTGAAATTTAAAAATTTCCCCACTACTTTGCTTTAATTCCTGTGAAACAACTAGAGGGTTAACAAACTTCCTAAATGCTGCTTTGAATACTTTAAGGGGTGCAGTGTCTTAGATGCAGTCAATAATGTGGGAATATAACTTATAGGCCCCTCAAAGCCACATCAGAACTGGACTGGTCCCCAAAAAATGTTGTGTTTCTTAAAAATGTAAAAAATAGCTATTAAATTTGTAAGCCCGTTAATGTTGAAAAAAATAAAAATACACTTAAAAATTATTCCAATGTAAAGAAGACATATGGTAGATGCTAGTTTCCAATTATTTTGTGTGGTTTAGCTATCTTTCTTACACGCAAAAATTTTTGAACTAAGATAATGGCAAATGTTTCTAAATTTTCACAACACTTTGATATTTTTCACAAACAAACAAGGATTGATTGGACAAAATGTAGTACTACCTAAAAGCACAATGTGTCACGAGTAAACAATCTCTAAATCACATAGATAGGTAAAAGTATCAAAACGTTACTCCCACATAGTGACACATCAGATTTCAAAAATGAGGTCTGTCATAGAGGTCAAAGCTGGCTTTGTCTTTAGGGAAAAAAGAGACACACTTATCTTTTAGCGGTGTTATTTCCAGCAAAGCACTGAATTACGCAGAGTAAGAACGCCTCAACCCCCTGGTACCACGCAGCCGTATGGATAATTCACCTCGTTTATCCGTGGTTTGCTGTGACTGCAATATTCCAGCTTTCCAACGACGGGATCCTGACATGCTGAACTTACTCCACTGGTAGTGCAACTCCTTCTGGCTTGATCAGGGACGTGATCCTGAAGTGGGCCTACTCTCACACGCCGTGGCTGAGCAATTCAACTCATCATGTACGGCAAAAAGGGAAACTCGGCTTGCAAAATTGTGATGATCCGCACTGTTCTGTTCCACCGACCTATCCTTCCGCGCTCCGGAACAGCTAAAACCGTCTTCATCAGTACAAATACACAGGTAAATCTGAAGTCCTAATCCCGCAAAGAAACTTCGGGGGATTTCAGCTCAGGATAAAAATCTTAAGTCTTTATTGTAGTAATACAGCAGACCAAACCCATTGAGCATACAATAGGTCAACACGTATCTAAACCCTTCTATCCGTTCTTCATCACGGCCCCGAAGTTTCTTTGCTTAGGACTTCACATTTACCTGTCTATTTGTCTTTAAGGAGTTAAAAAAGACATATAAGGGTATGTTCTCACTGTGTATTACAGGTGCATTTCGGCGGGTACTGTGCGAGCCACTTTACATCTGCAATACACGTGATACACACGCTGGTCAACACATACTTCTGAAGCGCTTCCAATGACATTCACTTTTCCCAGTATGTAAACACCAGGAAGAAGTGACAAGTCACTTCTTTCTCCTGGCACTTAAAGGGGTTTTGCCAAGAAGTGACTTCCTTATCTCTTAATCTGCTCAGAAGAGACTACAAACAAAGCAGGAAGCCACACAGGGGAAGAGAGGGGGGGGGCTGAGAGCACAGCCAAGAAGCAGGGAGCATGTGCAATGTTCACTGAAATAATTACATTAAAACCAGTGGATTCTATATACAAAAGACACAGGCTGATTCTCTTTTTTTCTCCAAAGTCCCTTGCCAGCTCCTTCATGTTCCCTGTCATCAGATAAGAAGTCCAGATCAGCTCCTGTCAGCTGCTGGTCGTGCCTAATGTAATCTTTTAAGTAACTAAGGGCATCTAAGTCAGGCTGTAGCTCTCAAAGGCTTCACTTTTTGTAATCACATATATTTAGAAAAGTGATTAAATTCCCATTTTGGAGGATCCCACGTCAACATTACACAGTGACAAAACACCTTTAATATGCATCTGAGGAGATGGCAGGTAATCATAGCTCTCAATGAGAGCTATGAATCACGGTATTTATGGGGTGTAATTCAGGCGTACTATATCGCAATTACTTGCCAAATTTCTCCCCACAAATACGCCATGTGAATATACCCTAATAGTCATGTATTACTTTTCAATATGTAAAATGAAATGAATGGTATTGTCCTTTTAAGCAAATACAACTGAATACATTTAACTTTGCTTCTGTCCTTAATCAGCCTACACACAGATATCTGATTTGGTCTTTTTTTTAAAGATTACATTTAAGATTGCACAATGATGAAAACTTGTCATTTTATTTGATTACCACCTAAATATATTTGTTTTATTTCTAGAACAAAAGTTTGAAAAACAAGCTACTGTCAGGAAACAAGCTTTGTGGTCTTCGTGCTGAGGAGGTGAGTGCACTTATCTTCTCTGACAGCTGAAAGCAAATTAAACTCTAAGCATTTTGCTAACATTCAAGAGAAAAGTGTGATTAATGCACTTTCTTTCAGTGTTTTTAATCTATACTAAATTTGAGTATTTTCCATAATTCATATATAAACATGTTGGGCCTTATGTATGAAAACTGTCTAGCAATAAGACTGTCTTTGTTGCCCATAGCAATCAATCAGATCCAGCTTTCAGCTCTCGAAAAATAAAAGCTGAGCTCTGATTGGTTGCTATGACAAAGACAGTCTCACTGCTGGACGGTTTTCAGGTATATGGCCCTTGATCTTTTCACATAGAAATACAGCAAGACTATGTCTGCACAGCACTGGTTTTTGATCGGAATTTTGTCAGATTCAGTATCTAGAATCTGTCAAAAATGTAACTGTAACCAATGCCCCATAGACAGCAATAAAAAAGCTGTGCTGTAGTCTTCACAGCACAGATTTTTTCCGGTCAATTTAGAAATCTGTCAGATTCTGGCAGATTATAAAACATGCTGTATCTTCCCGCAGATTCTCATTGGATTCCTGTACAGTCAATGTACTGGGCTGGTGGGAAATCCAAAAAACGACTGCGGTTTTTAGCGCAAACCCACACCGAAAACTGCAGTACAATGATGATAAAATGCCATTGGATTTTCTACACCATTTTAACATTGCTGTGTAGACATAGCCTAATAACATCAGAATGAAAAAGCTAAGAAAACTTAGCAAAAATATCTTGGTTATCTGAAGATGGTATTCAGATACAGATATGTTCTTGAAGCATTAGTCGTTACAGATAGAAAAATGAGAAAATGTCTTGTGAAAGCTAAAAGAAACAAAAACTACATTAGATGCCATTTTAAATCCTCGATGAAAGATTTTTTTGGCTTTTAAGGCACAATTTTGCTCCTACTGGACCATATCACCGTATTATGTGACCATTAATTGTAATAGGTCTGGAGCTGTACAAATACAGCACCGGATAAATACTCTAATTTAAAAAAAATCCCATATTCCCCTTTTTGCCACTTACAAACTAATTTATATTCTAATAAATTAGAATATAACATGAAAACATATGGTCCATGAATTTCAAAGGCACCAATTACTCTTTTGCCCTATTTCCTAAGTAACCTCTCAATACATGCTCTGAGTGTAAAAGGGTTCCTAACAATCCTATAATTTCTCTTCCTTACCTACCACAGCAGACTACAAATCCTTACAAACATTATGCTTCCTAACGATCATGGGATTCGCCTTACCAAAAATATATTTTCCGTGTTAGGTTTTGTTCACACATCAGACGGAAAAATCCAACGTTTCAGATATGGTTTCCTTCGCAGAAGTACGAGGCAACACCTTGGATTTCTGTCGAGGATTTTCATTACCAGAGGCTTTTGCCTCTAATTTTCGAGGCAGGTTAGCCCCTTTCCCCTTTTCCTCCTGAGTGGAATCCGATGAGGATCTGCTCAAAAGAATTAACATGTTTATTCTTTTTTCCATGCCTCAGATTTTAAATCTGTAGAGTGAAAAATCCTCACTGTAGTTAACTGTGTGAACTACAATGTGGACTGTCCATTCAAATGAATGGCCGTCAGTTTGCACAAAGATTTTAATCTGTGTTGAAATCCTAGTTAAAATCCATCATGTGAACATACTCTTATGATCAAAATTGTCATAATGGGCTACCAGATAGAGAATCAGAATTGTAGGGGTCTTACCATTTGATGGTATGGGCTTCTCATACTTAAAGGGAATGTGTCACCAAAAATGACTCATTGTTTACGTTCGTTTTAATGTTAAACACATTTTTTTTAGTAATTTTTGGTTGTTTTTTTTTCTTATTTTTCATATCACTTTCAATATTTTTTAATAATTCTTTAGTCTTGCAGTTTTAATTTTGGCCATTAGGCCTTGCTTGCACTGCTTTAATAACAGTCAGAGAGATACTTTGCAACAGCTTCATGTACATAGGAACCTTAAGACTGACTCAGTCCCATTGATTTCTATAGGAGAGTTTTCTAGTCATGTTCTGTGACCTGGGAAGAAATCACTGTGCAGGGAGGAGGAGAGGGTGAGCTTTGATTATCTCCTCTTGTGACTGGTGGATCCTGTGTTATCTATACACATTGGTGTCACCTTTCATCCTAACCCTTATCAGTAGATAAGGAGCAGAGTACTGAAAATCTCTCTCTACAGAACAGGAAGTGTCAGGCTGTTATTAGGCTAAGTGGCCAAAGTGAAAACTCCAGGACTTGAGAATTATTAAAAAATATTGAAAGTGATATGAAAAATTAAAAATAAAATTTTATCAAAAATGTGTTTAACATAAAAATGCGAGTTAAACAATAAGTCATTTTTGATGACACATTCCCTTTAATATTGTGGCCTTGATTCCTTGATTCTTAGTTACTAGTCTCCTCAAAATCTCTCCATACGGACAAATTTTTCCACGTAAATGTACCTTTAAAAAAAAAAAAAAAATTATTAAAATCCCCACTGTTTATCCCAAGCCAATGGCCATTTTAGGCTTCAACTGAACACCTGAGGTAGACCAATTATTAGGAATGTGGTGCTTTAATAGGAATGTCTATACAAACCAGTAGCTTGGCAGTGTTCAAGTCATTTACTATCTTATATAATGTCATATCACTCTAAAAACACATTTAAAGGGAATGTGTCATAAAAAAATGATTTATTGTTTAACTCAGGTTTTTATGTTAAAGACATTTTTTATTAGTTTTTGGTTATATTTTTTTAAGTTTGACACTTCCTGTTCTGTAGAGAAAGATTTTAAGCAGTCTCCTCATTATCAGCATAAGCAGGGTTAAACACTGTTAAGGTACAAATATTACAAAGTGACTTGTTTTTGCAAGATCTTTAACATAAAAAGAAATCCTTGTAGTGTGGCAACCCCTTTAAGCCGCTGGTTCCACCAAATATATGGCTTCCTTTTAAGATTAGCACCAAGATTTATATAGGCCAAGCAAAATAGTAACAAGTTTTGTTACTATTGTACTATTGTTACTATGTTACTATGTTTTGTTACTGTAGTGGATGATGAGATATAGACCCTGAGGGCCACATGTATGAAAACTGTCTAAATCTAAAACTCACTTTGTTACCCATAGCAACCAATCAGAGCGCCCCTTTTTATTTTTCTAGAGCACTATATGAAATGAAAGGGGCACTCTGATTGGTTGGGCAACAAAGAGAGTGTTAGACATAGGCAGTTTTCATACATGTGGTCCTCTAGAAGAATATGAAATTAAGTCCGTCTATTCATTCCAAAGCCAAGAGGTGGACATCAGGGCAAAATATCTGACTCAACAAGTCGACTCATCACAAGGTCTAACAGTTCTGGCACAACATGGCAGTGGAGGGGGAGCGTAGGTTTCCTAATAGTGAGATCACAGAAATCCATGCAAGCACTGTGCAACACGCATTACACAGGTCTGGAATGATGGCCCGAAAAAAAGGTGAAGAAGCCTCAACTTCAAACTCTCATAAGTAGTGTTGAGCGATTGCGTTGGCTATCGAGATCGATCGATAGTCGATAGTCGGCCGCTATCGATAAGGTTTTTCGATAGTGAGCATCGATTATGCGCGATGACCATTAAAGTCTTTGGGAGAGCAACAACACCTTCATTATTACACCCAAACAAGGCTGGAGAAGCTGAAATTAACATCCACAACAGTCAAATGGATACGTGCTACATCTTAGGCAACACACTTAGGTTATAAAAGTCACAGAAAAAAATTCACAGACCATTTACTATCCCTGTCTTGTACCACAGCCTGACCCTTAAACCTGCATCACCCATAAATTAAAAAGTGCCAGAAGGCAGTATGATTTGAACCATCATGTTACTTGAACTGGACATTGAATATCCATGTCCTGTAACTCAGCATAAGCCCCAAACCTGCATGACCCCCACATTTAAAAAGTGCCACAAATGTTGTTCATTTTGATGGCCTTAATGCGAGGATCATGTTTGGAGGAAATGGAGCATCCAAGCACTCATGTGAGAGATGGAGCCTTGATTTCCCAAGCCTCTGGGTCGAGGGGCACTAGCAAACTGATCTTCCTCATCTTCCTCCTCCGCCTCAAATTCTCGCCAACCTCTTTCCAAGGCAGGGACGTCGGTAACATCGGTGTCTAGGAATACCTCCTCCTCCTCCGCTGCCTCCGGCACAGCTTCAACACAGCCCTGACTTGCCTGAGATGATGGAACCCTGAGAGCTGATGCGCCACCTTGCACTAGCCCTGGACCCCGAACCACTGCCTAATGAAGACGATGAAATTTTGTGAAACTGTGGGGCCCCTTGGGGATTTGAGGGGGAAAAAGAACTCCGTGTCCGCATCTGTGTCCGCTCCCCCTCCGTCGCTGGCGGGACCTGTTGTTTCAGAGTGTCCAACGATGTTCCAAAACAAGATCACAAAAATGTCATGTGACAAGGGCATTTTTCCGCACTGACCCTTTTGGTGGCTTCTTCAAAACTGGCAAGGATGGTGCAGAGCTCTTTCCCTGCCTCCACTCTCGGGGGTTCAACACCCCGAGGTCCCTTTCCCGTGTTGTCAGGCCATGTGTCCTTGTACTGCGTAATGGCTTGCGCTGCTGCCACAATCGCTGGAGCATGTGGAGGGTGGAATTCCAGCGGTTGCCCGTAACAATGAGAGGTTGACAGGGGGGCCCGAGCTGACACTGCACGCACCCAGGCGGGACGAAGGGGGTTTTGCGAAGGGGGGAAGGGAACTCAGACTGGGCCCTTCTTAGCAGGAGTCCAGCCCCAGGTGTCTTTAGAAATTTCTGGCGAAAAGGGTTTAAGACTGTCCCAGGAAGGGATGTGCTCCAGCCTACCGATTTTAAGGGGGGCCCGGCAGTTTCGCCCCTTATGCCCCCCACCCTTTCCTGGCACAAAGGGTTTTGTCACCCAGCCAGCGCTCGGTCTCGTTGCTTGGCCGTCCAACCCTGACCTTTTCCCCCCCGGGCTCCAACGATTTTTAAAGGCTGGTGTCTTGGGGCCCATGAAAAGGGGTGGGGGGGAAGGCCCTCACCCCCCTTTTCGGTTTTGAAGGCGTGGCCCCACCCGGAGCCACCGTCACCCCCGAGAATCCCCCCAGCTCCCCAGTGAGCTGTCACAGAGATATTGCGGGCCCTTGGCCGTGCTTTCTAGTCCTGTTGGTGGTGGATGACTTTTCCCGGCACAGAGCAAAACAGCTTGAATTTTAGATGACAGGGCTGGCCGGGGGAGGGACGGGTTTTTGGCAAAGAAAAAGCTGCTCGGCACTGGTATTGGGGGGCAAGCGAGGGCCCTGACGTGGCGGAAACCCCTCTGTGTCCCCCAGACGTAAAGGGAACATTTCCAAGGCCAAAAGCCTGGAATGCCCACTTTAGGTTTTGGCTTTGGGGTGATTTGGGTTAAAATGTTTCTTTGCTCTCAAACCTGGAAGACAGAAGGCTGGCTGCTGCGGGCCGCTGTACGGCGTGCAGGTGTCAAACTGGGGAAAGGGGAAGGGGTAGGATGGGTTCGGTGGTGCTGGTGGTACTGGGCGACGGTGGGGTGAAGCGGGGTGACCCCTGATATGACTCTGAGAGAATGGGCGCTGGGAAGGTGGTGGTGGCGGGGGGAGGGGCGGAAAAAGGGGGTGTGACATGGTTGGAGGCCGGGTCGGTTGGCTTTTTTGGCCCAAGTGTTCCCTCCATTTAAAATCAGGATTCGTGCTTGACTAGACATGTTGGTGGGGGTTTAAACCATTTAAAGGGTTTTCTTGCTTACTTATGCGTTTACGGCAAAGGCGGCATATGAATCGGGGTGAATCGGGCTTGTCAAAAAAGGGCCCCGGTTTGAGGGGTCCGGCCCTTTTTGAGGCGATAAGCAAGGAGCTTTGCGTGGACCCTGGTTGGGGGAATCATATCAAAAAAAAAAAAAAAAAAAAAAAAAAAAAAAAAAAAAAAAAAAAAAAAAAAAAAAAAAAAAAAAATTTCATGCCCCCCCTTTTTTTTTTTTGCGGGCTGTATTGACACTCCCCCCATCGTTTTCCCCTCCTCGTCCATGATGAAGCGCTCGCAGGCAAATTCTGGGGAAAAGCCAGGAGGACCCGCAATGTCGTCTCATCTCATCACAAACAGGTGACTTGGTCGTCCGACTTTTGCATCCAAAAAGCTGCGGGTAAAGCAAGGGGCACTGCAAGGCGTTGCCGACCGCCGGGTTTTTTGCGATTGCCCGGTTTCCCTTCAGCCCTTGATGGCATCAGTAACTGGGCGTAGGCGACTAAACATCTCTTGATTTTTTAAATGCCTTCTGACCCCAACCGCATTTTGTCATAAAAGAGGTCTTCAGCAATGGATTATCCACAGTGGGGGGTACAGAGTTGACTTTTGGGCTGCTTCATGTTGGCGGATGTGATGATGTGATGACGACATTTGTGGCCGTGACTGCGAGGCGGGAGGTAAACTGCTAGATGCAGGTTGCATTAACCCTGAAAGGGGTGGCGACGATGTTGTTATTGTTCACAGGGGGGGGGCCCGACCAGCGATGGGCAGGGCCCGCGGTCCCGCAACTGCGACCGCTGGCATGGTGTTGTGCCAGATGGAAGGGGCACCTTTCTCGTACCCCTTTCCTCCATTGTACCCCCCTCTTTTTCGTTCCCCCTGCATTTGCTCCCTGTTAGAAAAAATAAAAAAAATTTTAGAAGGTATGGAATAGTTTTGGAAAAATTCTTATTAAAAGAGACAAAAACCAGCTATTCTCAAAACCCCTTTAAACAAAACAAAAGCTGGATTCAAATTTAATGCAGGTGTTATCAACAAATTGGGGCTGGGGAAAAGTCCAAAAAACACTTCTGTTTGTTTTGGTTAAAAAACGGTATTTTTTGACCCTTTATTACCTGTGGTGAATATAGAAATTGCTGTTTTAAGATTTACGTAGATGCGCCAAAAAGAACAGGTGGGTGCGCAAAAGTCAAAAAAACAGTAACTGTTATGTTTTGATATAATAAACGGGATTTTTTCAATTTTAATTCACCCCCCCCCCCGTGGTGAAAAAGAATTGCTGTTTTTAAAATATTTTTGTAGATGCGCGTAATGAACAGTGCTGGGTGGGGAAAAAATAAAAAACACGTAACTGTTATGTTTTGTTAATAAACGGTATTTTTTGACCCTTTTAATTCACTGTGGTGAATATAGAAATTTCTGTTTAAGATTTACGTAGTCTCGTCAATGAACAGTGCTGGGGCGCAAAAATCAAAAAAAACGTAATGTTATGTTTTGATATAATAACGGTATTTTTTGAAAACCTTTCAATTACCTGTGGTGAAATAGAATTGCTGTTTTAAGATTTTAGAGCGCGTCAATGAACAGTGTGGGTGGCAAAAGTCAAAAAAAGTAAAAAGTTTGTTTTGATATAATAAAGGTATTTTTTGCCCCTTTTAATTCACCTGGGTGAATATTGAATTGCTGTTTTAAATTTACGTGATGCTGCGTCAAAGAAAAGTGTGGGTTGGCAAAAGTCAAAAAAAAAAACGTAATGTTTGTTTTGAAAAAATAAAAGGGATTTTTTGACCTTTCAATTTACCCGTGGTGAAAATAGAATTGGTTTTAAGATTTAGTGATGCTGCGTCAATGAACAGTGTGGGGGCGCAAAAGTCAAAAAAGCGTAAAATGTTATGTTTTGATATAATAAACGGTATTTTTTGCACCTTTCAATTCACTGTGGTGTATAGAATTGCTGTTTTAAATTTTGTGATGCTGCGTCAAAGAAAAGTGCTGGGGGCGAAAAATCAAAAAAAAACGTAATGTTATGTTTTGTAAAAAACGGTATTTTTTTCACCTTTAATTCACCTGTGGTGAAAATAGAATTGTTTTTAGATTTTGTTGATGCTGCGTCATTTAACAGTGTGGGTGCGCAAAAATCAAAAAAACAAGTAACTGTGATGTTTTGTACGATACCGGTATTTTTGGAACAAACAACCTGTGCTGCTACAAAATTGTGGTTTGTAAATTTTAAATGCAAGGTGGATATATAAAAGTCCAGGTTAAAGGGGGTAAAAAATTTAACACCTATCTGAAATGTATATGATAATAAAAATGGGTTTTGCAGCTAACAAGAGACCCGCGTTATGAAATTAGTTTATCCAATTAAAAGTTCGGTGCCCATATCCAGGAAATATTTCAAAAGCAAAATGTTAATAATAAAGATTTTCCCAAATACAATGTCTAACTAAGTCACAGCTAATAGTAGAGGTTTCTCTGTGCAAAAAATAGACTAATTTCCGCTGAGCTGTTTGGCCACGGGCAGAGGCAGACCCTATCCCTATGAGACGCTGAGAGAAAACTGAGGCTGAAAAAAGGAAACGTGTTTTTATGTTAAACGAAAGGTCATGTGATTTTTCCAGCCAATCGCAACCATACACATCCCGTCATGACGTCGCACACACATCTCACCCTGCTCTATTCTGTAATCTCATTTGCTGGCCGCCAAAATTACAGGAAGCGCCGAAAAAGGCGCGATCTTAAAATAGTGATTGCACAGATTTTAACCTTACTTATCGCCAGATCTGGAAAGTTCGATCACCATAAAAACCTTGCCGATTTCAACTTTTTCGATAAAAAATCGCTCAACACTACTCATAAGAAGTGTTGGCTCAAGTTTACAAAAAAAGTATGAAAAGGGGAGAGTAGAGGTTTGGAAATGGGTAATTTAAAGCAATGAGACAAAAGTCAATAGACCAGGCTCTGATGGATACAAACAGAGCTGAAAGAATCAAGGAAAAAGAGGACTAATGGATCGAGAAATTGAAGGAACTGTCAAGTTCAGTGTAGGAAGCCTGATGCTATGGGGCTGTTTCACAGAAAAAGTCATTGGATACTTGATATGGTGGTCTTAATGCTGAGCTACATGTGAGTGTCCTACAAGATGAGTTACTTCGAAAACTCAAGTACTATGGGTATGAAAAGGACGACATAGTGTTCCAGCAGGACAACGACCCGAAGCATATGTCAAGATTGGCAAAGAAATGGTTCAATGACAATGAAGTAGAGTTGCTGGATTGTCCCCTACAGACCTCAACCAAACTGAACACTTGTGGGTATAGATGAAGAAAAAGCTGTATTTGTACCAAAGTGAGTCAACCAGTATGCACCAACTTTAGGAACACGTAGAAGAGACATGGGGTCAAATTTCAGTTGAGACATTCTTTAATCTGATCAAGAGCCCAGGAGGATTCAGGCAGTTTTGAAAGCCAAAGGTGGATTTACAAAATACTAACAAAATAATAAAGCTTAGAACTGTAGGAGCAAAACAATAACAATGCAGTTACATGACAATAACCTGCATAACTAAGCATTTGCTAAATAGATGGAAGTCTAATTGATGTATGAGATAACCAAGGTGATTGTCTATGAAATGATGGCAGCTTCAGGTTCAAAGCTATACTAGATGATGAGATATGGAGCCTGAAAGTCAAAAGTTCGAAACATTGTAACCCTTTTCTTTGGCACTGTACGTTTAACCGAGGCTGTGATGGAAAAAAGGAATAATTTTTTTTTGTAAGTGTCCATTTCTTGTTGCTCTGCAGGTAAAAGCTGCTGAGATATCTAATGGACGGATGCCTGCTATTAATGTCACACTTCGGATTTGGGTATGGTCAGTTTGGCTGGACATGAATTGTGCTGATGATTGCTGGAAAATTGTGCAACTAATCATCAGCCTTTTCCAGGCAGGAAAAAATAAGTGCATTCATTATTGATGCACTTCTTTTTATCTATCTCGAAAGACTAGTGATTTGTTCCAGGATTTTTCAATGGTCAGCATCAAAATTAAGATTTTCCTGATTTCACCCTACCGGAATCCAAAGCACAACACTACATATTTACATAGTTACATAGTTTGTAAGGCTGACATCCATCAATTTTTCTATAGTGTTGATCCAGAGGCAGGCAAAAACCTCCATGAGGTAGAAGCCAATTGTCCTCATTTTAGGGAAAAATTCCTTCCTGACTCCAATCTGGCAATCAGAATAAATCCCTGGATCAAGGACCCTTCTCCAGAATCCTGGTCACTATAACATGTTATATTATTACACTCTAGAAATGCATCCAGACCCTTTTTGAACTCTGTTATTGAATTCACCATGACAAGTTCCTCTGGCAGAGAGTTCCACAGTCTCACTGCTCTTACAGTAAAGAATCCCTTTATATGTTTATGCAGAAATGTTCTTTCCTCGTGTTGTGCCCCCTTGTTCTCGATATATTCCTGGGTATAAATAGATCCTGGGAGAGAACTCTATATTGACCTTTAATATATTTCTACATATTTATTATGTCCCACAAAGCCGTCTTTTCTCTAAACTAAATAACCCTAATCTTGCTAATCTTTCTGGGTATTGCAGTCCATCCAGCAATTTTTGCTGCTCGCCTTTGAACCTGTTCAAGCTCTACAATGTCTTTCCTGTGCACTGGTGCCCAAAACTATACCCTCTGTACCATATTCTTACGAATATGTTAGGAGGTTCAGACTTGCCCAAAACTATACACAATATTCCATGTGCGGTCTGACTTGTTATACTGACTTGTATAATGGAAGAATGATGTTCTCATCTTATGCACCCCTGCCCCTTTTAATATACTCCATGATCCTGTGCTGCCTGACACTGGCTACTACAGTTGAGTTTGCTGTCCACCAGGATTCCAAAGTCCTTCTCCATGTCCCTTTTTCACAGCATTTTCCCGTTTAACATGTAAGCATGAAATGGAATTTTCCTTCCCATGTGCATAACCTTGCATTTATCTGTGTTGAACCTCATCTGCCATTTCTCTCGCCATTCTTCCAACTTATCCAGATCCCTTTGTAATAATACATTGTCCTCTATTGTGTTGATTACTTTACAGAGCATAGTATCATCTGCAAAGATCGATATTCTACTGTGCAATCCATGTGTAAGATCATTAATGAAAATATTAAGGAGGATAGGGCCCAATACTGACCCTTACCCCACTAGTAACAGGGATCCAGTCTGAGTATGTACCATTAATCACCACTCTTTGTTTTCTATCACTGAGCCAGTTGCTTACCCACTTGCACACATTTTACCCCAGTCCAAGCATTCTCATTTTACTTACCAACCTTTTATGTGGTACCATATCAAATGCTCTAGAAAAATGTAGATATATGACATCTAATGCCTCATCCCGATTCAGTCTAGAACTAACCTCCTCATAGAAGCTGATGAGATTAGTTTGACAGGACCGATCCTTCATAAACCCATGCTGGAATGGAGTTATACATTTATTTTCAGTGAGATACTCCCCAATAGCATCTCTTCAAATATGTTACCTACAACAGAGGTTAAACTTACCGGCATGTAGTTTCCAGGATCACTTTTTGACCGCTTTTTGAATTTTGGCACCATATTTGCCATGTGCCAATCCTTTGGGATATACGCTGTTATGATACAGTCCATAAATATTAAGATTAGGGTCCTGTCTATCACATTACTTAATTCCCTAAAGACACGGGGGTTTATACCATCAGGACCTGGTGATTTGTCTATTTTAATTTTCTTAAGACGGAGCTGCACTTCTTCCTGAGTTAGACAAGAAACATTTAAGGTGTAATGGATGTCATGGAGTGGCATCCATTGCCCATAGGTTCCTATTGTACAAAACATATGCATTTCATGGTATAGCTTTCCACCCCTTAATGAATACCAGGGACCGAGAGGACAAACATTTGACCTCCATCTGGCTTTACGGATATGGATGTACGCTGCAATGTGACCAGCCCATAAAAGAATATCCTCGATTGTGTTATACATGTCACATGGAAACAAAACTGCTCCATACAGTATACTTAAAATAAGTAAATGATTTTTTAGCCAATACTGCTTCATTGATTTATGAATTATGTAGCAACATTTCTGTGACTGTTTCAGTGAAAACATCAATAAATACAGGTTTTTGTTCCTTCTTTCCTGTACGGTTATCCGATCCTACATCCATGAATTTCTAATGCTTGAAAGAATTATTGGCATGGCTATAGTATGGGAGATTTTGAATAAAAGTCATTCATCTGAGATAATTGTATAAGACTGCTTATTGGTAGGTCATTTACAAGGTTGACCTTTTTGATTTACTGTACTGCACAGCCAGAAGTATGAAATCTAAATGTATTGTTACCACACAGCTACTTTATTAATGCTTTTTCTTTATTTCAGTCTAAACGCATACAGGCCCAACTGAAAGAGCTTCGGTACGGAAAGAAAGATTTAGTTTCCAAGGTACATTTATCTGATTGTATTTCCTGTCATGGCAAGGTTATTTTGAAGGATTTTCTTGGTAATGATGTCATATTTTGTATCATATTTATATGTTTATTTGTGAATATTAAATCGGTCGACACTGCTTGGTTCTGTTACTGGTGCACTGTTGTTTTGTGTAGGATGATAGAGTTTGAAAGCCTGTGCCAGTATTATCTAGATAATTTTTTGTGATACTGTTTTGGGGTCATATGGCAGTACTATTTGACAGGGACTAGTGGTATTAAATTGATGCCATAAGATGATATTGTGAATTTAAAAAGATCTTGAGTTCAGTAGTACGACACTTAGATGACATGTATGAACATAGCACCAACTTGTCAGTTCTACTTTTGTATTTAATACTATATGATCAGACAGTATTATGAAAGTGTCTCATAGCAGTTTATAAATGTGTTCCTCCTATGCCAAAAGTAGTCTCAGCCATGCCACTTTGAAACTGATATGGCTACGTTCAACAGTTTCACGCCAAACTTTGGCACATTTTTAGTGCATTGTGTGATTTTGGCATGAAACCTCCACACACATATCTTTGACTCATTCAAAAGTGTTGTGTCTTGCGCAGATTGCTGTCAGACTATTTGATACTGAATGGCGGTATTATATCTGTACCATATGGTGGTATTGTAAATTCACAATATAACACTGTTGCTTAGACTTGTAATTGTAATATTTGGCATAACAACTACAATTCAGATGAAAGCATATTTGCATGTTCTGTTTAGTTTGAGCTAAAACTATGATGGTTATTGTAAAGGATCTCATTTACCACAAAGTAATATGCGCTGCACAGGTAGCTCGTAGCTATCTGCCAACTGTGCATGAGAATGTGGAGCGCGGCATTTCTATGGGGTCTCCCGAATACAGCTGAGCACACTCACTTGGCTCTATTTGGAACTCTCATAGAAGTGAATGAGGAGGACAGCTGCACTCCTCGTTCTCATGCATGGTTGGCTTATTGAAGTGCATAATGTTTAGTGGTGAAAGACCTTTAAAATAAAAAAGCAAATGGTATCTTATGGTATCCTTTCTTACTTGCATGCATGTGTTCACACAGCTATGTTCACAGTGCTGGTGTGAGCCCATCAGGAGATCCATTAGATTCGATGGCAAGGGCAGCATGACATACATGCTATTAAAATAACTGAACACACAGCCAAACACTGAACGGCAAATTATGAGTCAATGAGGTCATTTGGACACCACTGGGATCGGTTGTACAACAAATGCTTTAGGAGCGAGAAGTTTACCATTTGCTTCTACTGAATTTGACTGAGCTGCAGTGAGATGCATCTTGGGTGCCCTAATGACATAATTGTATTCAGTTGCCCATGTCTGATGAAGAGAATTAATACTCACTCTTCTTCAGTGGCACATGTAATGTAACTCAAAGCAGTCCTACTAGTGCTGCTGCTGTGCAACAATTTTTTTTTTAAAGAATCAAGAGTATAGAGAATGTCATGATTATTTGCTTACCATCCATGTGAGTAGAAAAGCTTTGTGCAGCGTCTATTTTGGTTAATCAGGGATATATATTATAAAATTACTGGTCCTCATTTACTATCACTGTCTAAAAGTTAGATAATGTAAACTTTGACGGCCAGTCTAAAAATGCACCAGAGTTAATGTTATTGCTCATTCTGATTTATAAACTGATACCCCTTTAGAGTTTTTTTCCAGCTATTTCAGGCTACTTTCTACGTCAGGCTTTTGGCACATTTTTGACACACATTTTAGCACAGCGTGTTGCATCATATCCATGCCCCCTTTCTCACTAGGCCATTTCCACATTTTGGTAAGCCATGCCCACCCACCGAGCAGCATGCAGAAAGTGTCTTAAGCCAATAATAAATGTGTCTGAAACATCCTGTGCCAAAATGTGCCTCCTCTTGGTGCATTTTAAGACACTTTTCTGGTATAACCACATTAGTAAATGAGGGTCACTTTGTTTTAAATGCCTATGAAAATAAATGTTTTTTTCGAATGATAAATTAGAACAACAGCTACATGATAAAATTAAACTTTAGTGCCAAACAGGAGCAAAGTTACAAAACTAGGGATGTACAGTTGTACCAAAAATGATTTGACGTTGGCATTTGACATAACTTACTAAAGTAAAATATATTATCTCAAAATAGACTCTGATTTTATCAGTCGTTACTTAGATTTTTAATTTACCGCACCTACCCCTACTCTCCTCTCTCTCTTTTTTATAGCCCCAACGCCATCCAAAATGGTGGTCCCTCCCTGCGAGTATATCTCTAAACGGGAGATTGTTTACCAAAGTTAATGACAAGTTAAAACCCCTTAGGCTATGTTCACCCCTTATTTTGGGGAGGGATTTTTTCCCGTATTTCGCGCCGTAGGAAAAAAAATTTTGTAAAAAAAAAATATGGGTTAATTTACGGTAATCTACGTCTCACAGAGAATAGGTTCTGTCTCCTCTCCCCGCTCGCCGTATTTGCAGGGGGGGAAAATGACATGTCAATTATCAGGCGGGATACCCCCGTGGTAATAAATGTCTAGGGGGCTGCCCCCCCCCCCCCGATCGCAAACGGGTTTTGGGGCAAACCCGTCCCCGCAATTAACCCGACAATAAGCTGTGTGAACAACCCTTTTGGAGCTTTGTGTTTTACATTTTTAAAACCCTTGCACTATATCACTTAAAAAAAGTAACAGCAAAAGGATAAAATTTACTGCATAGATCCCCATTCCCCCCCCCACACATTTTACCAGGAAGTGTGAGCTAAGCGACTGGGGCTCTGTAAAAATCATATAGATAACCCCGTTTACTACAGGATCCAGGTGACAGTTTTTTTTTTTAAAATTTTTTTTTTTTGTGTTAAAAATTTTAAGGCTTTAATTTAATATGTTTTTTTTCCCAAAAAAAAAGGGAAAAAATCAGAACAAATAAAAAATCTCAAGTTACTTGCTAAAGTCTTCATGCATCTTCATGTATTTTTTCTTTACTAATTTGAACTTTTCTGGTGGTAGTCCCTATTCTGGGGCACTGAGCAGTATATTTCCTTTTTTGAAAGCTTTTTCCCTTTCCCCTATAGCATACGGGCCCCAAAACCTTGATTGTTGTGCTGTGTTTATTTCGCTACCCCAAACCTAAGTCTCATGCAAACCCCCTTTTTTTTTTTTTTTTTTTTTAAAAATTTTTTTTTTTTTTTTGCCCTCCCTGTTATCAAACAATTAATGTAGAATTGCAGGAAGCTCACAGAAAAAAAAAAAACAATGAAAGTGCACAACAAAAATGCCTAACTTTGGGAGAGATATTACTCAGAAAATCTTTTTTGTTCCAATAGAAAACCCTTCTCACAGTAAAAAAATTAATTCTTAAATGAGTATTCTGATCCTAATAAGTTAAGCGTGTAGAATTAATTTGGACAGAATAATAAAGTTTGTACATTCCTGTGTTTTGTTTTTCTTTAATATTTTTTTTACCCTTGGAGCTTGTTCTTGTTTCTTTTTGTGCACTCATTTCTAGGGTTACCAAAATACCCCGTAAACCCCCACTGCAGTGACACTGTGACATTGCCGCGTCGAGTTATGGGAACCCTTTTTCCATGGGGCATTTGTTTTCCCCGCCCATCCAGGTAATGATTTTACCCCATTGATAAAGAACTACTCCAGGGCATACACAGAAACCCTGGAGCAGAGTTATTATCCAACCCGGTGAGCCTTATTCTCCTTCCCTGATGTTTCTCCTGCTCATCCTTCTCCTGTGACTGCTCCAGAGCTTGGGTACATGCAGTAGTTATATTAAAATAACATGACCATTTTTGGGACAGAATCCACTTCCTCTATGACAATGGAGGAATGGACCGCTAGGGCTTCTGATGCATCTTTAATTCCCCACCATCCCCCCCCTTATCGGGGATCACCCCGACGCCTGAGCCCCTCACTCTGATTCCGATGAAAAACTTTTTATTCACAGCACATGAGTGCACATGTTCAAGTAAGTGGCTCGATTACATAATCGGAGTGCTGCTTGCCTGAACTTGACAAATAATCTACATAGAAAACTATGCAAGACACGTATGATGGTGCATCCCCAAAAATAATACAAAGATATTTATTATGGATACAATACACCAGAAAAAAGATTAAAACATTTTAGTTAGCCAAAAAAAGGTTATGTTAATCAGGCCTGTTGGAGATACAAAGACAAACCCAAAAACCCAGCCAAATTTAAACATAGAAAAATAATAAATGAATCCAGCCTTCATAAATAGAATACCCGAGAACAATATCAAGAAAAACCATGTGTAACATTAAAAGACCAACCCATAAAATGTCACAATATCCAAAGTATTAAAATCCACAAAATTGGGATAAGTCCCATAGATATTCATTGGAATAAAACTTATTTAATGCATTGTATGAAATAAGCAACATGCAAAAACAGTGCAACAAATAAAGAAGGGATAAGAAGGCATTAGTAAAGCAGAAGAAAACACTAAAAAAATAAAACAGAGAGTAATTGTATTGAAGGCTGGGATGGGATCCTTTGTGTCTTCTTGTAGTATTTTTTGTAGATTATCCTTTGACATATTGAATGAACCCTCTTATTATATTGTTGTGCCTGTCAGGTCTTTCTGTTTGTAATCAGCTAAAAAAGACACCACCATTTTTCTCTGGGAAGTTTAGCAGGTTGGAGGAAGCAGGGGAAACGATGCCAGTGAGAAAACCACTTAAATATGCTTTAAAGGGGTTGTCCTATCATGCTGTTTCACTGAGCAAAAAGCAGCTTTAGATTCATTCATCTGTCCCTTCCTGGTCAGGCTGTAGGGGGTTCTATAGCAGTGATTAGCATATCAGCTCCATATTCACAGCTATTTTAATTGCGCTGACATGAGAGCAGGAGATCTTATCTATGAGCTCTGTAGCTCTCTGCTCTAAAGCAAACCATAATAATTACTCATGATAACATGCTCTGTTCTCAGGCTGCTGGCAGTCCTGTGTGCCGACCTGTGGTAGTGTCATTCCCTGCTATCAAATAAGACAAACAGCAGAGAAATAAGGGGAGAGTAGGTCAGTAACCTAGAGAAACCTGTGTGTACTTAGATCAGATAAAATTTATCTTATCTCCTCAACAAAGCAAAATAAACAAAGCAATATATTTGGAAAAAGTCTTCATTCACCATTCCCTAATATAAAAGCTAATCTTTGTAGTGAGATAACCCCTTTAAACAGCTGTATCAAAAAAGCTAGCCTTTCCTTATTGTAAGAGTGAAAGTCACTTAAAATTCACTCCAACACAGTCTTTCTAAATATATGTAATGAAAGACAGCTAAGACTTGTTGAAATGGACTTCATTTGAATTAATTAGGCTATTTGCAAGCACTGAATTCATAGATCTCGGTCTTTCATTACTATGAGCAGTGCCTACACAATATATTGAGAAGCCAATATAGGTCTTTTCTGAGTAGTTGCTGTGCTATTAACATAATCAGAGCTACCATAAGTGTAATCATTTTTGGGATAGACTCCAGATCTACCATATATGTAAATACTGCAGTCCAATATCTGTCTTCAATCAACATACTGAATATTTTGTAGTTTCTAGGAAAGATTTTTAAGGATTTTAAAAAATTGCATAGATCTGTTTTTAAACCACATTCAATGTGGCGATTGAGAGCAGAACTATATTAATGATGCAAACACAAAGCTACATAAAATAAGCAAGAAAAGGGAAGTTATAGTAAGATAATTCCATTTTAGTCAGGTAGCTATAAATCCTCCCCCACCCATACAGATCTGCCCCATACTTCCCTTATCAATTTGGTTTATATATCCTAAGATGAGTGTCCTGGGATGACTAGGTTTGAAACAAGCTATTGACTTTGTAGTACTCTACCAGAAAATGTTAATGCTCTATAGGCAACATGTATGAAACCTGGTGCCGACACCCCAGTTTTAAATCGCTTTACAGGAGTGTAGAAGGCGCCAGTATGTATGAACATTGTCATACAGCACTTTATACACGTGTCTTGTTCTACAACAAAAATTCATCTAAGCCATTCTACTTTGAAAGTGGTATGGATTTGTGCAACGGTTATGCTTCAAACTTTTGCACATTCACATGTTTCGCGTCAATATCCCCTTAAAGAGATTGTCTCACCACACACATTGATGGCATAGGGACCTATGGGACCAGCAACTATCTCAAAAACTAGCCTTGAAGCCTCTCCTTTTTGAACAGAGAGGTGGTCCGAACCCTATCATTGATTTCAGTGGGAGTGTTCCAAGCGCCTTTCTGTTCAAAACAGAGGTTTCTGGGTGAGTTTTTGAGACAGGTGATGGTCCCAATAGTTGGACTCGCACTTATCATACATTGAGGGCATATCCTATCAACATGCCATCAATGTGTATGGTAGTAATATGGTAATACTGCTGCAACATGTTATACACCGTGATGCAGTAAACCTGACCTTGGTAGCTTTAATTGGCTATGCTATGTTACGTGTAATTTTCTGTAATGTGTTAAGTGTCAAGCTAAAGTTTGCTATAGAGGTCGTTCAGATTTCTATATATGGCAATAAAGAATTTTATTTATTTTGAAAAAAGTGAATGATTCATTTAAAGCTACTGATCCAGCCAGTGTTATGCCTCAGACAAATAAATGAGTTATTTGCTGATGTAATTGATTCCTTGGTTAATTACCATGAATCATGTTACTTGGTATTTCAATGACTAAACAGTTTGGGGAGATCCTATTAGCGCCTTGCTGGCATGGCTCATTAGGTTCCTTCTTCTGTAGGTTGCTACATGACTATTTGCTCACATCTTGCTTTTCACAAGTCTTCAACACCGCGTGTGATCATTCCTCATCATTTAATGAAGATGGCATATGGCATTACAAGCTTATTAGAACCATCCTAGAGCTCAACTTCCTAAAGAGTGACAAGAAAACATTCTGTAGTTTCTCCAACAATATAATAACTTACTCTCACACATAGAAACAATGCTCCCAATGGAATAAAAACAGAGGGAAAGTTGAAAGGGTTTGTCTAAAAATTTAACACATTTCTGTTCGGTCTAGACTGTTAAAAAATAGTAAAAAAAAAAATGACCTTAATTCCCCCCTGAAGCTCCCATCGTTCTGGCTCTGATGTTCCCCATCAGTCCTCCAGTGATGATGTCCAATACATTGTTCACGTGGTGCTGCAGCCACTTACGGACCTAGGCTTGCATTATGTCATGTATGTGACATTATCACTGGATGGCCATCATTGGAACTAGTGTAGTGTTCTGGATCCAGGTCAAAGTCGAATTTGACCCGAATCTAAGGACTTCAACTTGGGTCGACCTGAAACAATTTTGGATGAAAATAGCCCAAAAAATGAACAATGGCCATAACCCTCACCTGAACTTAGGGCTAGGATTATTTAAGGCGTCCGACATCACTTCCGGTTACCATATCATTTGTTATATGTTTAAAGGGGTTTTATCACAACAGGCTTTTACAGGAAACTTGAGCTTTCTTTCTCCCTTGCAGCTTCAAATCCAGGGGGTGGATCTGTCCTCCAAGTAGGTATGTCTTCTCTCACTGAACAATGGTGACATCATCCCACCTCCTCCCTTTTCCTGCTACCTCCCCACTCTTCATTCTGTGTAAGCAGGGGAAGTGAGAGGATATCACAGCTCTGCAGACCTCCTGCAATGGTCAGTTCTCATGGCTGTAGAGCTGTCACCTCCCTCCACAAGCTCCTTGTAACCAGAATACTTGCATAGGTGTAAACAGTTATACACACAGCCCCCTAATACTACATAAAGTGACATCTTGCCATTGTGTCTAGTAGAGTGTGTTATATGTGTGTTATATGGGTGGAGAGCTGTCCCTGGGAGTTTCACTTTCAGTTTGACACAGCTCAGAAGGGAGTGAGCACAGTGAGAGTGCAAGCAGCCAATTACAGCACAGGATGCATGTCCCACACAGAGGGTGTATCCTGACCAGGTGGGTTGAACTAAATATCAGCCAATCACAGCAAAGGGAATGGGTCCCATCCAGGGGATTGAACTAAATATCAGGCAGCCAATCACAGAAAAGGGGCATGACCCGACCCCGATCTGTGTAGAACAAACAGATTAGCTAATAGCTGCTATAATTAATGATTTAGGTAATACAAGCCAATTGCAAAAGTACTTATTTTTACTGTCCCCATCATTACAGATATGATCTTTGTAGTGAGACAACCCTTTTAAGTAACAAAAAGTTACATTGGTCGCAAACGTTAAATAAAACCCTTAAAAAACTCCAATTTAGGATTATGGTTACAACTATATGAAGGGATAGGCATAGAGTTGGAAAAATATATTAGAGAATTTTTTCACAAGTTCGGACAAACCTATACTGAACTGATCAAAGCTCCATTTGGTCAACACTAACTTGAACTATACCAGCGTAGATGTCAGTTATTTATGCTATTTATTTTTTTTTTATTGAAAACAGTGTTAAGGCTTGTTCACACGGAGTTTTCACTCCGTGTTACAAGCGCTTTAGGGATCCGTCTTAGGGTCTGCTCTGTCGGTCCCCAAGACGGATCTAACAATTAGCAGTGAGATTATCACTGCTCGCTATGCTGTACAATAATTGACTTGCAATTATATACAAGACGGCGCGCAGCTGCGCTATTGAAACACGCAGCGGTGACCCTTCATGTGAACGCCGCTGCGTGTTCGTCATAGCGAGCAGTGATAATCTCACTGCTAATTGTTAGATCCGTCTTGGGGACCGACAGAGCGGACCCCAAGATGGATCCCTAAAGCGCTTATAACAAGGAGTGAAAACTCCGTGTGAACAAGCCCTAAGGCCCTAATCTCAGACATCCTCTTTAAAAGCTTTTTCTCTTCAAAATCTAAAAAAAAAAAAGTCATCATGGAGGCATTTTGTTGGTGTGCTGATATTCTATTATTGAGCTATATTTCCACCTTCAAGTCAATGGAGGCGAAAATTCTGAAATATTACTCCATTACCTGCTATTAGGATAGGTATACACTGCATAGGACAAAAAAACTCATTGGAAACCAAATCCTAAAAAAACACTTTGATCAGTAGGATTTCAGACCAGTTTTTTGGGTGGATTTTAGTTTTTTGTTGAGGTTTTTGGTGTGTTTTTATGGGCAGTTTTTCAGGCAGTTTTCACTGGTTGTTAAATAGGTGGGACCTAACTGCCTTGTTTAAAAACTTGGGCAGTTTTTCAGGAGAACTGCGGCAAAAACCGCAATAAAAACTTCACCAAAACCTCAACAGCAGTTTATATAGAATTCAATAGTAAATTTTCTGCTTTCTGGCAGATTTTACAACATGTTCCTAAAATTGCCAGGGCCCAAAAATGACCAGATAAAAAATGACCTGTGTAGACTACAGGTAGTTTTTTGTATTGAAGTCTATGTGAACTATTTTCCGTCGGAAAAAAACTGGTGAAAATCCGACTGAAAACCTCTGCTACATAGCCTTAAAGGGGTTGTCTCACTACATTGAATCATCTTACCTCATGTCCTGTTATCTTGGTTTCATTTCCAATTTCAGAGAGGTGTTTACCTGGCTTCTACTAGGCTGCAGTAGAAGCCAGGTCTGTAGCTATTGCAACTCAGTGCTGGCAAACCTAATCATGAGAAATTATTTAACAGGTCGTAGCTATAGCGATTTGAGAGCGATTGCAGGCCTATACTAGAGGGGATATCTCAGAATAGATAGGACACTGTTAATGGACATATATTGCAAAGTGACTTGTTTTTGCAAGATCTTTAACATAAAAAGAAATCCTTGTAGCGAGACAACCCCTTTAAGATAATACAGCTCCATGATAAAAAATTCAACCATTGACAAAATGTTGGCAAAGCAAATTTATAAAGATTCTGTTATCTTTAGCCACTAGCACAGATATCACAAGAATTGTATTCATCTTTTTAGAAGACCATGGTTTCAAAAAAACAACAGTTTCAGGCAGAGTTCATTTATACAAATCATGGATAATGCAAGATAATACAATAATACATGTTATAACTCATTATTAATAGGCACAATATTACCCATAATACACTCCACAGCTGCTGCAGACCCTTCTTTTAGTAGACAGAGGTTCCTAAGCCATGGTGTTGGTCGAACCTGTTCCTGTTTAGTCTAAATCTGACTGGATTTGCAAAAAAAATGAGTTCAGGAAGACCTGAACCCAATATTTTTTTCACTCTGACCCTAAACCTTATCTCTCAAAAATGAGTATACACCTTACATTGTTTGCAAATAATGCAAATAAAGTAATGTAATAATGTATTATATTATTATATATTTTCATGGGACAACACTGAAGATACAACACTTCAGCACAATGTAAAGTAGTCGTGTACAGCTTCTTTAACAGTGTAAATTTGGGCTGCCCTCAAAATAACCCAACACACAGCCATCAATGCCTAAACCAATGGCAACAAAAGTTTTTACACCCCTAAGTGAAAATGCCCAATTTGCCATTTTCCCTCCCCGATGTCATGTTACTCTCTAATGTAACAAGATCTCAGGTGTAAATGTGAAGCATCCAATAATCCAAATAAAGGTATATGATCCGGCAATTAAAAGCTAAGTAAGCTGACGCCTGTCTTTGGATGTTTGTGAAACTTTCATAATAAAGAAAATTAGCTTTTATTTGCCGGATCATATACCTTTATTTGGATTATTGGATGCATATTGCCGGAGGGCCACCGGAGATCGGAGCAGACAGGCTACTATTTTCCGTGACCCCAGAGGATACAGTTTAAAGCCTCCTGAAGGGTGAGTGCTACAAAGACTGTTTCTTTATATAAAATGTGAAGCAGGTGGGTTAGATTTGGTGTTATGCTTCTCATACTGGTCCCTAAAAGTTCAACATGACACCTCACGGCAATGAACTGCCTGAGTATCTGAAAAAAAGAATTTCTCTACATTAAGATGGTCTAGGCTATAAGAAGATTGGCAACATCTTGAAACTGAGCTGCAGCACAGTGGTCAAGACCATACAGCGGTAGAACAAGATAAGTTCCACTCAGACCCGGGCTTGCCATGGTGAACCGAAGACGCTGAGTGCACATGCTCAGCTATAAATACACAGACAGCCTGTTCAAAATAGATATATAAATGCTGACAGCATTGCTGCAGAGGTTAAAGGGGTCAGGCGTCAGCCTGTCAGTGCTCAGACCATACACCGCATACTTCATCAAATTGGTCTGCATGGTTGTCATCCCAGAACAAAGCCTCTTCTAACGATGATGCACAAGAAAGCCAGCAAATAGTTTGCTGAAGCTAAGCAAGTTGTAACTGGAACCATGTCCTGTGGTCTGATGAGATCAAAATAAACTTATTTGGTTCAGATGGTGTTAAGCATAATGTGGTGGCAACCAAGTGAGCTGTACAAAGACAAGTGTGTCTTGCCTATAGTCAAGCATGGTGTTGGTGGGACTGTCATGGTTTAAGGCTGCATAGTGCTGCTGTCTGTGGGGAGCTAGTTCATTGAGTGAACCATGAAGACCAACATGTACTGTGACATCCTGAAGCCTAGCAGGATCCCCTCCCTTCTGGGTTGCAGCAGTGCAGTATTCCAACATTTTAATGACCCCAAACACACTTCCAAGACAACCATTGTCTTGCTAAAGAAAATTAAAGGAAAGGTTCTGGATTGGACAAACATGTATCCAGACCTATGTAAATTTGATGAACGAGTGGAGCAGTTCAGTATAGGTTTGTACAAACTTGTGAAAAAATTCTCTAAAATATTACTCTAATTCTATCCTTATCCCTTACTGTAGCTGTAACCATAATTCTAAATTAGAGTTAGGGGTTTTTAAGGGGTTTTTAAGTTTTTTGTCCAATGTAATTTATGGTTACTTAAACATAGATCAAATGATATGGTAACCAGAAGTGATGTTGGAAACCTTAAACAATCCTAGCCCTAAGTTAACGTTATGGTTACTTAACTGCAATCCTAAACGTAAATTGGGGTTAAAAGGGTTTTCTCACAATGCTGTTTCACAAAGCCACAGGCAGCTTCAAACTCATACTTGCTTCCTGGTCAGGCTATGGGTGGTTCCATAGCAATGATTAGCATATAATCTCTGATATTTCTAGCTATTTCTGACTCAGCCGCAGGAGATGTAATACAGTGCACAAGGCTACTCAGCTGAAAGGGGATGTTTATCAATCCTTTGTTTGTTAGAGATAACACACTCTGATCTCAAGTTGCTGTATGTCCTGGTGACGTAATTTCTTTCTCCCACATAAGACAAAGAGCAGAGAGAGGAAGGGAGAGCAGGATGGTAAACCTGTATGCACTCAGAGTGGATAAAATCTCTCTTATCTCCTGACCAAGGCAATTTTAAAAAAAAGCAATGTAACTGGAAAAAGTCTTGATTGGACATTGGACCAGAAGTGACAGCAGACAGCAATAACACATCGCTGCAGGAACTGGAAGCACCAGAGAAATACAGGAAAGAAAGGATTATGAACTTCGAGAACAGAAATGCACACATCCTAATGTTGATACAATATTGAGACATACATGCCTGGCAAATGTTCTTGAAAATAAGCTAAAATGAGAACCAGTCATATAAGCATAAAATGTTAACCATTTTCACATCAATAATACACACTTTATCTGCTTAAAGGGGCTGTCCACAATGATTAACATGATAAGACGCTGCTTGACGTATTAATACTGGAGAAGTTCTTCACCTCCATACACTACTGTTATCTGGATACCAGGGGTCACATGATCTGTGTGGTGTTCACTTGATAAGACACTGCTGGAGGTGGTAATACTGGAGAAGTTCTGCTCCTCCATACACTACTGTTACCTGGGTACGAGGGGTCAAATGATAAGATGGTTCCTGAGTGGTAGCATATTGAAAGGTTCTGCTCCCCATACATTACTGTTACCTAGATTCCAGGGACATGATGTGTGGTGTTCACTGATAAGATTTCTGGAGGTGGTAATACTGGAGAAGTTCTGCTCCACCATACACTACTGTTATCTGGATACCAGGGGTCACATGATCTGTGTGGTGTTCACTTGATAAGACACTGCTGGAGGTGGTAATACTGGAGAAGTTCTGCTCCTCCATACACTACTGTTACCTGGATACGAGGGGTCACATGACCTGTGTGGTGATCACATGATAAGATGCTGCTGGAGGTAGTAATACTGGAGAAGTTCTCCTCCTTCATACACTACTGTTACCTGGATACGAGGGGTCACATGATAAGATGTTCCTGGAGGTGGTAGCATTTGAAAGGTTCTGCTCCTCCATACATTACTGTTACCTAGATACCAAGGGTCACATGATCTGTGTGGTGGTCACATGACCTGCGTGGTGCTCACATGATAAGTCACTGCCAAACGTAGTAATACTGGAGAAGTTCTGTTCCTCCATACACGATACCAGGGTTACATGACCTGTGTGGAAGTCACATGATAAGACGCTGCTCGAGGTGGTAATACTTCTCCCCATTAATCTACTGGATACCATGGGTCACAATTTGTGCGTTGTGGTCACAGGACTGTTTTGTCCATACAATTACTCCATGGCAGCTATAATTATACACAGGTTTGTGAGCTATAACATTTCTTTTCTAGATAGGTCCCTACTGTACAGGTATAAAGTAGGTACAGGAGCAGAATTTATGGTATATGTTGTAAGACTCACACTCGTCCAGCCGCCATTTTTGGACAGTCTCGGGGGTTTTTTTCAGCTCTCCCGGAATCGCCGCTTTGGAAAAGGGGAAAATTTTGGCAAAATTGACTTCAACAAAAGGGGCACTCCAACTTCAGGCTTTTGGGTTTTTAACGGGGGCCCCCCCCCCAACCATTTTTTTTGGGCTCGGGATAAATACACCCGAAACACAAAAAAAAGTACAAAAAAAAACCCTGGCCGCCCAAACCTTTTTAACTAAACATATACGTATTGCCTCTCTAACCTTTTGGTCTGGATCTCCCTTTTCCAGCACCACCAGAAATCATGTCCCCAGCCCCCCCGGTTCCAGCTTCCTCAACCCTCGGGGGACCAAAACCCTCTCAAACCAACCCCTTTGGGCGCTCCACTCATCGGGGTAGCGGGCCACGCCCCCTGATTACCTGGAGAAGAAAGGTTTTTTATGGGCCCCCCAGGGCATCCCAAAAAACCTGTTCGGAACAGGGGGAGTAGACACCCAAAAAAAAAAACACTTTGCCTATTTCCCAATAAGAGCCACCCCAAAAATTGTTTATAAAACCGGCTCCCAACCCGCATACTGTGACAAAACAGCATAAATTTTGGCTCTATCCCACCAAGGCCGGGGTAAAACTTGGTCCCGTGTTGCCTTTTTGGGATCTTTTGTATAGCTCCACTTACGGGCAGAAACAGGGCAGCTGCTGCTGTCGCTCTGTCACAAACCCCCTCCCCTCTGAAAAAAACGCCGTGGGACTTTTCACCTTGAAACCTTCCTCCGGGGTTTTCCAAAGCCCCTTTCTTTGGGGCAACATTTCTCTCCCAAACCTGGGAAAAGGGAAAAACACTTAAAAATGCACGGGCTCAGCTTTGGGCTCAAAACCATGCACTCCCCCCCCAATGGGGAATTTTGGACGGGGTTTTGCCATTAAAAACCCCCAGGGGCCCGTAAAAAATTTGCACCTTTTGGAAACAATTTTCCCCATTCACCCCGTATGCTGACATTCACGGGGTTTTTCCCTCCTGAAAACCCCACTCCCAGCGCTTATCAGACCTATTTTCTTTTTTCCCCAAAATAGATGGGTTTGGGTATTTTTTCCCCCCCCCCCCCTGGGCAGTTTCTTCCCTATTTTGGGTATCATAAAACCCGGGAGAATTGGTTGGATCCGGAAAAACCCACTAACTTCCCCAGAGGCAATAATGACATCACCCCCTCTCGGGGTCACTATCCCCATTGTTTCCTAGGGGGCACCTGAGCCCCAACCTGCTACCTTTCCTTTAAATCCCGGGTTTCCCCATAAAGACCAAAACTTCTCTTCATCCCAAGGTCTCGGGCCCCCCGGGACTATTTCTTGCCCCGGAACTTCATTTTCTTGGCAAACAAAGGCCGTCCCCTAAAATTTATCTCAGTGAAAACTTTGTTTAAAATAGGCCTCACTTTTAGCCCCCAAAAAAAAAGCTGCTGGGTAATTGCGGGGGTTTTCCCCCTCCCAAACCCTCGAAATGGCAACATTAACGGGGGTATTATCCAAAAAGTACCAGAAAAACACATTCTTTCGGATTGTTCATAAACCCCCTTTTTTAAACGGGCTCAATTTACAGCAAAACCCTCTCCCAGCAAACGTGTGGAGATTTTTCCTTTGCACCTCCCCAAGAAAACCGTTTCAAAAGGGGGCACTCAGAAACATGCTTTTACCTATGGGGCATGTGAAAAAACCCGCTACATATAGGAAACCCTTTTTTTACTTTGGTTTCCAACGGGGGGGGTTTTTCCTTACCATCTGAGGGGTTCAAACCCCACAAAACCAGCCCTAAACTAGCCCCTTGGGGCCTGCATCCCCCTCCTCGGGTTTATAATTTGGGGGCTCAATTTTTCCCCCCGGGGACAACAGCTTTCTGCCCACTCCCGGGAAAAAGGGCTACGGGAAAATTTACACCCACCATTAGAGAAAAGTTTACCTTAGTGCACTAAGGTTCCTCGGGCAAGTCTTTCTTTTCAACCCTTTGCGGGGTTTCACTTTTATTGATTTTCACCCACAGATCCCTTCTCTGTAATAAAACGAAAAAGGGGCTGCACACATTTTTCTGCCTTAGTACATTTTTTCTTTTAAAAACTTTTTTTCATTACCCCCCATTTGAACAATTTCCCCCCATTACCCCAGTATTTCGGGTAACCAACACATTACGCACCCCACTCCCACAGGGGCAACTGGGACTCTTACAGAGGTTTTTCCCCTTGGGTTTTTTAATTTAACCACCCAAAATTCACACTCATAGTCTCCTCATGCATGGAAGTAACCCCTTTCATACACGGGGCCCATGCAATCACCCTTCATGGGGGCCGTTTTCTTTCAGGAAAACACATTTTCAGATTTCCCAAAAAGCGGCCAAACAATCTCTCGGGGCCCAAAACAAGAGCAGCAAAAACTGCTGGAATCCCCACAGGACACAAAATAAACCTGGGGCTATTTGGGCCCCCTCCCTCTCCCCTATAAACCCTTAGGGGAAAACATTTTGGGGCCGCTTAAATCCCATTGCTGTTTTCTGCCTCCAGCAGCCTTTTAAACTGCATTTTTTTTACACGGGGCTGCTCCTGAGCTAAACCTTGCCTCCCTCTTTAGCAGCTACTTAAACACTTGGCCATTTACTAAAAGTTTGCACCCCCTCCTCGGGTTTGCTTTTTTCACACAGGGCCGCAGAAACCCGGGCCCTAACTTTGTGTTTACAGCTAACGTCCCCTCTTCAGACGGGAAGACATGGCTATGAGTTACACTATATTTAACACATTAAAAGCATTTCAATATGCACCTTTTTTTCCCTTGTAAGGGAACCCAAGGGCCCTTTTTCGGGGCTCTGCAAAATTTTTCCCAACCCTGGGCTTTTTCAAGATTTTTCCCCTTCGGCCTTTTTCAAGGGAAAAAATTATTTTGGGACCTCCGTCCTAGCCCCAGCCAAGTCTCTCACATAATCATGCTATGATCTACAATCCCATACACATAACCCAAACCCCACTGGAGCAGCCCTTTACCGGGAAATGATGGCGATTTCAGTTTGGTTTTTTCCCCGGGCGGGGACTGTCCATGTCAGCCTGGGGTGGGGCTCCATTAACCGGAAGCTCCGGGGCCCTTTGGCAGCGGGGGGGGGGGGACCCTCTCGGGCCCTTTCCCCCCTTAAAGAGGGCGGGTCAGGAGCACATCCTCCATTTCCTGGGGGCATCCCCAAACCCATGGTTTTCCCCCGGGTTGGACAGGGGGTAGGGGGGCTCCTGTATAAATTGGGTTCCCCACGGCAAGGGAGGACACGGGGGCCCCCGGGGGGAACCCTTCATCTCTCCGGAAGTGGACCCCTTTTCGATGGGGGATTTAGGGCCCCTTCTGGGAAACGGACATCCGGGCTTGGCAGCCCTTTGGGTTTTGGGTTTTGCCTAGAAGAACGGGTTTTTTTCCCCCCTTTGGCTTTGTAACCTCCGGGAAAATCAACACCCTTGTTAACCACGGGACACTCCAATTCCCAAATCTTAAGTTTTGGAAAATTTAGTTTCTACGTCCTGTAGGGATAAACCACAGTACACCCTCGGGGTTTCCCTGCCAGTCAGTTTGGGGCACCAGGAATTTGCCCATACTCGGAGGAAAGCCTCTCCTTATTTTGCCCCCCGCCCCCCAAACCCGCTTTTTGGGGGAAGGGCCTTTTCCACATCTTTCTGGGGCATATCTTCCACATTTGCCCTCTGTACAGAAATTTTGGGCTCTCACATCATTTTTGTGCAATCTAACCTTTTGCCCAAAGCCCCCTTATCAGTCTTCAGCTGTGCCGGGAGCCTTTTTTTTACCCTTTCCCCTAAAGGGTTTGGCAGTCAGCTGTTTCAGACTCCTTTCAGGGAAACTGCTTTAGCTTGGGGCAAGGATTTCCCAAACATGGCCAAAAAAAAAAAATTTGCCCCAAACAGCAACGTTTTTTCCTTTTAAGCAGCACCAATTTTAGGCTTTTTGGCCCCCTTTAAAATCTCGCTTTTGGAAAAGATTTCCACCGGGCCCCAAACCTTTCGGGTTTAAAAACTTGGGTTGCCAAAATGCCCCAAATAAATTTGGGGTCCCAATTACGGCCCACGGCTCCTCCACCAATTGTAAGACCACCCCTCGTCCAGCGCCATCTTTGAACAGTATCGGGGGGTTTTTTGGGCTCTGGGAGGCCGTTTTTTGGGGGGTAAGCGGAAGGGCCCAAAAATTAAACTTCAACATAAGGCCCCTCCAAACCCTTGGGCATTGGTTTAACTGGTCTAAAACCCATTTCTTTTGGGGGGTGAGGAAAAAAACGAAACAGCCATACACGAAAACATACAAAAAAAAACCCTGGCCGCCAGCCCCCAAATTTGGAAAAAATTATACGTTTTTGGCCCTTTTCTAACCTGTGGTTTTTGGACCTTTTCCACCCAAAGCCCCACCAGAAATAAAGGCACCAGCCTCCATTTGGTTTCCAGTTTTCCTAAAACCTCGGGGGGTTCGGGAGCCTCCCCGACCCCACTCTGCAGGTAGCGGGCCCACGCCCCCTGTTTACCGGGAAAGCAGCAGGCTTTTTGGTGGGAAACCCCAAGGGTAAATGCCAAAAACCGGGCTCCGGGAAGGGGGGTTAGAAGACACCCCCCAACACATTCCCTTTATTTCCTTTAAGAGCCAACCCAAAAGGGCCCTATAGAGGCTCCCAAACCCATACTGGGGACGGACAGCAAAAATTTGGATGGCTCTTAAACCCCAACCAAGGCCGGGAAACCCTTGGTGGCGTGTTGCTTGTGGATTTCGTATACTCCACAATTTTTATATTAGAAAAGGGTTATAAATTTCCTTTATTTTACCAGGGGGTTTGGTTTCAATTGGGAACCAAAATGTTTTATATTTTTCAAATGTAAAAATAATAAAAGGGGGAGAATTTGGGAGGCATTTTTTTTTACTTTGGGCGGAAAGAGTCAAAATTTTAACCTACACTAGGTTTAAACATGCCTTTAAACAATTTGGGACAGCCCATAAAAATGTTGTCATTTTTTTGGAAGTTTCTGTAGGTTTTTTGGCAACATCAGGGGTTTAATTAGCAAAAAACCCTTTTGGGATGTTTTTTAAAAAGCACCCGAGAAAAAAAAGGCTTCTTTTGAAAAATTTCATTGGAAAATCAAAAGGAAAATTTTAAAATTGAATTTTTTGGAAACCGGGAAATTTGGCCCATTGTATGTTTGGGGGAAAAAAAGGGAGGGGTTTGGGAAAAGCCTAATAACATAAATCCCAACTGTGGGCCAGCACCCATGTTGGGGGGGGACTGGTGCTCTCCCCCAAAATAAAAGGCATCATAAAGGGAAAGGGAAGATTATGTCTTTTTACCTGAAGCAAAATCTCAAACATCAGGCGGGAAATTTTAAAAGCTTGTTTGGAAATGGGTTTTCCCAAAAATGGAAAATTGACCAAAGAAAAACTGTCAAATTTGGTTACAAAGTGATTTTAAGGGAAAACCCAAAGTAATGTCAGCCAGTCATTGATTTGTACAGGAAAATAAATTGTCCTCCAAAAAAAACCCCTTCTTTAAAGAGTTTAAGTAGAGTTTATAAAACCACCTTTTCTCTGGTATATTGTCAGGTCTGTACCGATATAACATAAAAATTTCCAATGAAAAACATTATAAGTCATCTATGAGCATTTACGTAAGAACCATAAATAAGGAAAGTTTGTCTGGAAATAAAATTCAATCCCATTTGGGTTTATATGAGTTTTTCAGTCTCACAGAAAAAAAATGAAAAAAGAACGGGTTCCCCAAACAAAAAACTCACATGAAAAGCAATTTTATAACCCCAAAACCAAAATAAAACTAAAATTTTATTGTATGCTATTAAGGGTAATAAAAATAAAATTTGCTCACAGAAAAAAAAAATTTTAAAACCCCCAAAACCCAAAAAAAGCTACATAATTTTTTTTGAAAAAACTTAAAATAAAAAAACCCCAAAGTGTAAGGAAATATATAAAAATTTCCCTAAAAACGGGCTATTTGGGCAAAAGTGAACCCGCACCCCATAAAGAAAGAAAGGGGTTCAAAAAAAAACTAGGTTCCCGTGCATACCCAAAACCCAAAAACATAGACAAAAAAGCCCCTTTTATAAATCAAATGTTGTAAAAAATACAACCCTGGTTCTGTAGAGGCAGTAGATATATCCACTCAGATTCTTGTGAATAGATGACACATTTTTATACTCCATAGAATCTACTTACAAATAAATAATAAAATGAACAAACTACACTAAACCTATCCAAAAAAAGGGTTTGGGGCACTCGCCCCCCAAAACGGGGTGACCCCTTCACCTGGTCTGAAAAGCTGTCCCTAACTTTTTAAAAAAACCCAAAATGAATAAGGCCCGTGAGAACAAAAGTAAAAACACTGCTTAAAGGACAAAAAATAATGTCCACAAACGTCCCAATGCGTTTCCCCAGTAAAAAACTGGTTTTATTTAAGGGGGCAGATGACTGTCAAAGAAAAAAAACCCCCAAATTTGTGGTGATGAAGACTGGGACCAATAGGGTTTATGGGGAAAAGCTGGTTATTTTTAATCTATCTATTCATTTTTAGGGTGCTGCTCCTTTTTTCAATAGTTTGTTTTAAAGGGGATTTTTTTATAAAATATTTTTTACACATTAGGGTTGTTATTTTAATGTATATCAATAAAATTATGTAGTTTCATTTGGTTTGGGGTTATAAAATTGTTTTTCTGTGAGCTATATGATTTTTAGTACCTTTAAAAGCAAAACCCTTTGCATGGGCCCACATCTACAAGTTTCTCACATTTCTCCATTTCTAAGACATACAGATTCTCACACAGAGCTTTTAATCAGCTTTAAATCGAGAGACAATATAAGTTATTTGGGGAGCTATATTTTCTTGATTACCCCTCCTTAAAAATCATAAAGGAAAAAATCCAAAAAAAAATTCCTGTCCCTTTTAAAGTTTAAAACAAAAAAGTGTTTCGTTTTTTTTTAACAGAAAGCATTTTAAGGACGTTTGTTTTTCAAAATTTTTTTTGTAATTTTTTATTTGGTTTTTTTTTTTCTTCCAAATTTTTGAGTAATTTTTTTTCAAAGTTTTTTTAGGAAAAAAACAATTTCTGTCAAAAAGACACTTACCCTGAAGCTTCCCCCCCTGCCAAAAGCTTTCTTTTAAAAAAAACTGGAAATTTTGCTAAAAACAATTGTTTTAAAAACCCCTTTTGATCCAATAACAGATTGTGTTCCCAAAAATAAATTAAAAAGGGGTGCTCCCAAAAAGGATAGCTTTTAAAAAATATGTTAGCTGCCCTTTATTTAAAGAGAAGCTCTAGCTTTATAGATTTTTATTTTTTTTTTTAAACACAAGGGTACAACAAAAACAGGCCTGCCTTCTTAATTGTTGTATATACAGCAATCAATGAACAAAGTATTAAAAAATTGCAGGGGGCCCCCCCCGGGAGCCTTTGGTACTTTCAAAAAAGTTTTCTAGGTTTTATTAAAACCCAGATCACTCGGGAAATCAGTGCCGGGGGGGTTATGTTTAAATTTAGCATAAAAGGGAAAAAGAAAAAAAAAGGGTTTTTTAAAAAAAATCCCAAAAAGGTTTTCTTTTGGCCCCATTTGGGGCAGAAAATGTAAAATAAATAAAAAATGACATAAAAACACCAAAAAAGTCATAAAACTATAAAAAAAACTGACAGCCCAAAACCCAATTTTTATCCCCGCCCCTGAGGACCCTAAAACTTTACATCACCTGTACATAGATGGCCCTGATGAAAAAAATGACACAGTTACATAACTTTTTTTTAGCACCACTTTTTAAAACATTAGTTTAATTAATAATTCTGGAATGCAAAAAACACAAAAGGGACCAATGAACGAGACATTTTGAACAGGTTACACTTGTGGTAAATGAAGTAAGATCGTACAGAGTATATCAGAAATTAATAAGCAGATAACATTGAAGTGATGATATGAAAAGTCGATTCAGATCTTGCCACAATATATAGTAAGAGAATGGTCAATACACAACACACAACAAACAGTAAAAAAATTAACAGCTGAACTGATTGAGCGGTCTGAATAGGATAAAATTGAACACAATAATTCAGGTAAGTACTCTGTAAGGATACACAGAGCCTATTACTGTAGAAGCAGATACAAGAGAAGTAAAGACATGAAAGCATCCGGTTGCCTGGGAGAAACGTGGCTCAGATGTGGTGGTCCATCCTGCCGCCGCAGCAACAGCAGCAGCAAGGCTCCACCACCTCTGCAGAAGGGAGCTGTTTCTCTTTGACATCATCTCCCGGTCCAGATGCTCCTGCTCCTCGCTACTCATGGCGCCAGCAGTCGTTCAGCGAGGCGATTGCAAAGAGACAAGAGTATGCGTCCAACCATCCAGAGGTGCAGCAGATGACCATGCTCCTGTCCAAGTTGTTGGTATTGCAGTCCCTCCCTTTCCAAATGGTGGACTCTGAACTGTTCAGAGAACTAATGGCTTGTGCCGAGCCGAGATGGAGAGTTCCAAGCCGTAATTTCTTTTCCAAAAAGGCAGTACCAGCACTTCATAAATATGTAGAACAGAAGGTGGGCCAGTCCTTGAGCTTATCGGTTTGTTCCAAGGTACACGGCAACGCGGACGTCTGGAGCTGTAACTACGGTCAGGGCCAGTACATGTCCTTTACGGCCCACTGGGTGAATGTGCTTCCTGCCCAGGCACACCAACAACTTGGACAGGAGACGCGCTTTCTCCTCCACGTTGTCAAACTGCGGCTCCTGCGCCAATGTCCGCCTCCTCCTCTACCACCACCACCATCTCAGCCTCCACAAGTACTGCTCCATCATACCACATGTGTAGGGCACAGCGGTGTCACGCAGTTCTACACCTGGCTTGCCTCGGCGAACGAAGTCACACAGGGGAGGACCTGCTCCGCATCATGCAGCAAGAAATCGATGAGTGGCTTTCTCCGCGCCAACTGCAAATCGGAACCATGATGACGGACAACGGGAGGAACATGGTGTCCGCGCTGCACCGAGGACGGATGGTCCATGCGCCCTGCATGGCGCATGTGTTCAATCTGGTTGTGAAAAGGTTCCTGAAGTCTTCCACCGATCTTCAGAAGATTCTGAAAATGGCCAGGAAACTGTGCATGCACTTCATCCATTCCTACAAAGCCAGGAACACCCTCCTCGAGTTTCAGCGGCAGAACGGCCTCCCCCAACACACTCTGATATGCGATGTTTCCACCCGTTGGAATTCCAGCCTGCACATGTTGGACCGACTGTATGAACAGAGAAAGGCCATTAACGATTTTTTTGATGATCCAGGCGGACAGGAGTACTCCCCTGTGTAACTTTGATGTCAGCCAGTGGCAGCTCATGCGTGACACCTGCCGTTTGTTGAGGCCATTCGAGGAGGCCACATTATTTGTCAGTGCCAGGACTACGGATGAATAACGTCATTCCACTTCTTCATGTCCTGGAACAGATGCTGAAAAATCTGTCTGGGCAGGGGACTGGAGACGTGGCGACTACATCTCGCGGCCACATGAGTCCGGTGGGGACTGAAATGGAGGAGGAGGAGGACATTGGAGCAGAAGCATTGTCTGGTGAAATGAGTGATTTTCTACCCAGGTGACAAGAGAGGAGGAGCAGGAGCAGCTGGAGGAGGTAGATGGAGATGAGAAGAACGAGGCAGATGACCCGCAAGCACCGTGGCAGTATAACAGTGGAGATGGAGGCGGGGAGCCCCTGGGAGTTACTTATGCAGTTTGGTCCGCAGCATGCTGATTTGCCGGGCTAGTGACAGCCGAATAGTCAGCATCCGGCAGAGGGATGACTTTGGCTCTCCACCCTATTGGACCCTCGCTACCGGTCCAAAATGAGAGCCTTTTTCCCGCATTGAGAGGGAGGACAAACTCAAATACTATAGGGAAATCCTCCGTAGTCAGTTGGCCGCTGCCTATGTGTGGATCGTCCTCCTCTGACGGGTCTGACCGGGGGTACTTCAGCGCTCACGTATACAGCCGGGGCTGCTGGGGGAAGGTGGGGGGGGTGGGAGCAGTACCAGCTCCATCAGCAGCAACGTAAGTCTGGAGTCACTGATGAGCAGCTTCCTTCACCCGCCTAGGGGGGAGGGCAGGCGCCAGCAGCGGCAGCAGCAGCGGGGACCTGGAGCAGCCCCTAAACCCAACCCGGTTTTGGCCTACTTGGACAGCACTCGCCACCCAGTTAGAAGATCTGCTGGACTACTGGGCACCAAACTGGATGTGTGGCCGCAATTGCCAAGTTTGCAGTGGAGAAGCTGTCCTGCCCGGCCAGTAGTGTGGCATCAGAGCGGGTGTTCAGTGCGACGGGGGCCATCGTCACCCCAAGGAGAACCCGCTTGTCCACGGGAAATGTGGAACGATGACCTTTGTCAAGATGAAGCAGGCGTGAATCGCCAGGTTTTTCCACACACCAATGCTTAGGCGTCAACTACATCAGCCATGACGCCTCACCCAAACTTTTGAGAAATGAGTCTGGGTTCAAACTACCTGCCTCAGCCACTAATCTGATGCCTCCACCCGCCTGATGCCACACATCTGCTGACAGTTTCTCCATCTGCCACCAACCATCTTTACCAGGGACTGGTATTGCCACCCACCTCCAGACTCTGTAATTGTGCCACTGTCTGACCTCATGCTGCTTCCACCATCATCTCCACTCTCTGTCATTGTGCCACTCTGTGGCCTACTCCAGTTTTTGCAACCTCCAAAATGTCATTGTGCCACTGTCTGACCTCATGCTCCTGCTGTGGCTGCTGCCGTGACCTACATACTGTGTCATTGTGTCACTGTCTGACCTCATTCTGCTGCTGTGGCTGATGCTGTGACCTACACACTCTGTCATTGTGCCACTGTCTGACCTCATGCTGCTGCTGTGGCTGCTGCCGTGACCTACACACTGTGCCATTGTCCCACTCTGTGGCCTATTCCTGTTTTTTCCACCTCCAGAATGTCATTGTGCCACTGTCTGACCTCATGCTGCTGATGTGGCTGCTGCCGTGACCTACACACTGTCATTGTGCCACTCTCTGACCTCATGCTCCTGCTGTGGCTGATGCCGTGACCTACATACTCTGTCATTGTGCCACTGTCTGACCTCATGCTGCTGCTGTGGCTTCTGCCATGATTTCCACACTGTGCCATTGTCCCACTCTGTGGCCTACTCCTGTTTTTGCCACCTACAGAATGTCATTGTGCCACTGTCTGACCTCATGCTGCTGCTGTGCTGATGCCCTGACCTCACATCTGTCAATGTGCCCCTTGTCTACCTCTGCGCTGCTGTGGCTGCATGCCGTGACCTACCCTGTGTATTGTCCACTCTGTGGCCTATTCCTGTTTTGCCACCTCCAGAATGTCCTTGTGCCACTGTCTGACCTCATGCTGCTGCTGTGGCTGATGCCGTGACCTATACACTCTGTCATTGTGCCACTGTCTGACCTCATGCTTCTGCTGTGGCTGCTGCCGCGACCTACACAATGTGTCATTGTGCCACTCTGTGGCCTACTCCTGTTTTTGCCACCTCTAAAGTCATTGTGCCACTGTCTGACCTCATGCTGCTTTCTGTGTTTGATGCCGTCAACTCCACACTGTGTCATTGTGCCCCCTCTTTGGCCTACTCCGGTTTTTGCCACCTCCAGAATGTCATTGTGCCATTCTCTGACCTCATGCTGCTGTGGCTGCCGCCGTCACCTCCACACTCTGTCACTGATGTTGCCATCTGAGCCCTCAGCTTGTTTTTTTCCAGCTGTCGCTGCCATGACTTTATCAGACTACATTCCCGCTTCAGTTTTTTGGTCAGTTTTGCCCTCTTAAGTGCCAAGGGAATTTTAGAGTGAAGCGATTCTAAGAGCAGCGGCAGTCATCTGTGTGTCATAAATAAAACAAACATTTTATGAAGGGCCAAACCAAGCTCCCTCTGATATTTTAAGCTGGCAAAAACATTCTACAGCACCATGCAGGCTCTGTGCAGCCTGTGAATAGCTGTTTTTTAACATGATTCGTCCCGAAGTAATTCGGAACGAAGTTATTTTTTGCCGAGAAATTCGGCGAAGTGAACGAACCGAATTTTGGGAAATTCGCTTATCTCTAATAGTAACATAAACTGGTCTAAATTAAAAATTACAAAGCAATAAGCCATGTAAAGCTTAAAAATGTCATGAAGATTTTAATTTGAAAAATTACCATAAAGGCAAGATTAAAGTAAAAAAACAGGCAGAAATCTATATGTCGTAATTAAAATAATCTAAGTCTATGTCCAACCAATAAACCAAGGCTTCAGAAGTGGCGCATGACACAGAACTTAATTCTTTGGTTACCTGTGCCATGCTTCTCCCCCTCATGCCATAACATAGTGTATCAGTTTTCCCTAGAGTATTCCTTTAAAGGAGTTGTCTCACTACATTGCTTCATCTTACCTCAGTCCTGTTTTCTTGGTTTCACTTTGAATTCAGGTGCATGTTTCACTAGGCTACAATAGAAGCCAGGACTGTAGCTATAGCGACCAGCACTAGCAGCCTATTGTCACGGGTGGTCCTGCGAACCTCGTCCCGGTTCGCAGGCACACCTGTGTGTCCCCCGCAAGTGCCGGCCGGGATCCTGCCTACTTACCCGGCTGCGCTCCTGCTGCAGCTCCAGTCTCCCGGCGTGTGCGTCCCCGCTCCCTAGGGCGCGCGCGGCGGCGGCTCTGTGAAATTTAAAGGGCCAGCGCACCGGTAATTGGGTTTTGCCGATTGCTGCCCTTATTTAAGCCTGTCCCTTCCTGAGTCTTGTGCCGGATCTTTAGTGCCAATTGCCTATTGAGAAAGCGTTCCTGAGTCTTGTTTGATTACCGTGTACCGTACCGTTTGCCTCCGTTCCTCGACCACGAATCTTGCCGCCTGCCCTGACCATCCTGCCTGTCCACAACCACGAACCTTGCCGCCTTCCCTGACCTTACCGCCTGTCCCCGACTACAAGCCTGCCTTACGATTTTGTACCACGCTACACCTCGGCTGTCTCCGCAAGCAAGTCACATCAGGGGTAGCGACCTCATAGACTCCCGCCGCATCAAGTCCATCCCGCTTTGCGGCGGGCTCTGGTAAAAACCGGGGACCTACTTAGTTTCCCGCTCCCTCCCCGTGGTTTTACCCCTTTCCGTTTTGCGGTGTTCCAGGGTCCATTTACTATGCCTTTGACACCTACCCATAGAGTTTGAAAAAGGTCTTTTAGCTATAGCAAACCTGAGGGTAAGCAGACAAAGCAAAAGAAGATATCTGGGAAATTTGGTGGGGACACTTTAAGGGACCATTTTTGGGCAAAGTAAATTTTTGCAAGATCTTTAAAAAAAAAACAATCCTTGTAGTGGGGACAACCCATTTAAAAAAAGAAAAGGGAAATAAAAACATTTTCAAGCTGGGCCCCCAACCCTTAAAGGAGTTTTTCCCTCTTTACAAACTTTCAGCCTGTCAGGGGCCCCCGGGTAAGTTGAACTGAGGGGGGCTTCGGGGGTCGGGTTGTTTGCCCCTCCCCCCCCTCCCATCTCAAAACAGGAGCTACGAAACCCTTTATAAGGGGGGGGGGGAAGGGGGTTTGTCTCAGGTTCCCCCTTTGTGTGTGTTCCAGGTCTGTTGCAGGAAGGGCTGATCTAGGGATTGTGAAGGGGGTGTGCAATAGAGCAGAGGGGTTTGCAGTTTTTCCTAAATTCCCCTCCCTTTAGCTTACAATTCTCCCCCCAATCTCCAGCAAAAAAAAGGAGTTTTTACTATACTCAGGATGTGTCCCAAATACGGGAGAACTTAAAGTATTAACATCCCCCATAAACTTTTTATAGTTTTTGTAATTCACATTAAAAAAGGGACATATCATGATTTTTAAGTAACGGGAACAGGGTCACTGTGTCACATTTTATCTTTTGAAGAGAGCAGGGGGGGGAAAGCAGGCACACACAGGTTAATCCAGGACCCGATGCCAGAGTCCCCCCCCTCCCCCCCCCTTTCCCACTAAGAAGCATTCTTGCGGGAGGGGCCCTGCCCCCAACCTGTCTTAAAAGGTGTTGAGTCATTCAACCGGACAGCCAGAAAGAAAAAATTCAACAGGTCGGGGGGCTATAGAGATTTTGAGAAGCTGATGTAGTAATACTAACAGGGCTTGCTAAAAATTTCAGTAGGATTTTTTGAAATGAACAGTTTATTGCAAAGTTTCTTTTTTTTTTTAAAGATTTTTTAAATTAAAACCCAATCTTTGGGTAGCGAGAAAACCCCCTTTTAAATGTAACTAAAAAAGTGCCCGGGCCCCCAAAAATTTTTAAAAATTTTCCCATTTTGGGACAAGGGACGCTTATCGTTTTGGATATGAATCATTGTTTTATAGGTTCGGGTCCCATCATCTGGGACCTGCACCTATCTCTAAAACAAGTCTCAAAACCTCACTGTTCTGAACAGAGAGGCGGTTGGACACTCCCATTGAAATTAATCGCTAAACGGGGTTTTTCCCAAATTCTTGTTTTTTGGGAAAGGTCCCGACCACCTTTTTTTTGTTCAAATGGTGGTTTTTTCGGAGCCGTTTTGGAGTTTAGGTGCAGGTCCCAAAAAAATAGGACTTTGGACCTATCGGGACAATGATGGCATAACCCAGCGCATTTTCAAAATTGTCAAAAGTGGAATTACCCCTTTAAGGGAGGGCACATGACAAGTAGTTTAAAGCCTCAACAGTGGGGGGTTTAATATTCTTCTCAAAGCCCCCTTTAGTTTAAGTGGGGGAAAAAAATTTTAAAATTTTTGAAAAAGAATAAAAAGGGTTTCCCCAAATCAATTCTCCATTTTGTGTGTAGTTCTTCTTTCATTTTTGCCTAAAATAAAACCCCACTTTTTTCTTTTCCCTTGAAAACCCTTTCCCCCCAAATTTTTTTTTTCCCTCCTTACACGCTGTTTATTTTACATTCTCAGACACCCAGACTTTAAACATTAAATAACGTTTGCCCTTTCCCTTTTTTTTGTGAGGGGAAACTGCTATTGTTGCAAAAGCAGAAAAACATGATTAAGGGGAAACTTAGGCAAAAAAATTAAAAAAAATCCCCAACATTTTATGTCGGGTGCACTTTCACTGACATATTGGGATAGTTAAATAAAATTCTGACATGCGTATAAACAAAACTTAAAAGGGTTTTTTATCGTTTAAAACTTTTTAGTTCTTTTCAGCAAATTCTCTAAGTTTTGGAATTTGAAATCCGGGGCGATTCTCTTCCCTCTCGGGCAGGCATGCTCTCCCTCCCAGGAGGGTTTTGTCCTCCCACTGAAGACCTGTGACATCCATTCTGGGTAAAGGCATTTAAAAAGGCAAAAAGGATGTCCTGCAGAAAACATATCTGCGGGTTTCCCCTGAAACCTTTGTTATGGGGCCGCAGAGCTTCAGACCCCAAAACAAGCTCCTTGTGGGGCTGTTTTGCAGTTATACCAAAAGCCTAAAACTAAAGAGCCCATGTGGGGAAAGGTGTACACTCCCCCCCCTTTTCCCCCGTTCCCAGGAAAACACACTGGGTTATTTTGGGAAATTTGCACACTCCCCCTCCCCCCCCCTCTCCCCTTTTTAACAGATAGGGCCTTTTTTTAAGATTTTCTGTTAATGGGGGGAAATTCTGTGACAAAAACCCACCCCGAAAATTGCCGGGATCATTCATCCTAATAGCGAAGATGTGTATGGGACCCAGAAACCCTTTGGGTTTTTCACAAACGATTTTAAAGCTCAGAGGGGAAAAACCAGAGTGTGCGGGCACCCAAATCCAGTGCAGGGGGTTTGGGGCCGGGGGCATTTAAGGGTCTGGGAGCGACCCCAAACCCGGTAATGAAATGCACCCAGCCAATCACATTGCGGGGGGCCCGTTTTAGGGGGCGGGATCCAGCAGGGGGCATGTCCCGCCCGCAGCAGCAGAAACAAAAATACAGATTTACGGGAAAAGCTCATTTTGCTAAACCAAGGGGCTGGGGGAAAAAGCAAATCAATTAAAAAAAAATTCCCCATTTTTACTGCCCCATAATCTGAAAAACATATCGTTGTAGAGATAAAACCCCTTTAAGAAAATAGTTGGGGGGTTAAATTTTTCACAAAATTAGCCAATTATATTTTGGTTAACAATGAAGGTGGTTTTTGGGTTAAATTTAGAAAAGAGGTTTTTTAATGTCCCATTTGCATATGAAACACCTTAAAACAAAGGTTATAAAAACTTGTGGACAACTTTTTAATAAACAAGAAAGACTGCATTGACATTGCTTGTTTTGTATGTCTCTTGTTCTGTCCATGTATAAAGCTTTTACACACTTCTGGGTTTAATTTTGGGTACCCCACAGTGAGGTTAGGGGGGGCCTTGGGAAACCTCCATTAAGATGGCGAATTTTTTTCAAAATTCGATTCGGTTTCCACCCCTTTGCCCAATTTCCCGACAAAATTAAATTCGGTTTCCCAATTTTCTTCGGGGCGAAAACACATTAAAAAAAAAAAAACAGCTATTTCCAAAGGGTGAAAAGAGCCTGCAGGGGGGCTTTTAGAATGTTGTGCCCTGCTTAAATATGCAGAGGGAGCTTGGTTTGGTCTTCTACAATTTTTGTTTTTTAAAAAGACACAACATACTGGGCCCCCGCTTTTTAGTCGCTTCAAATATAAAATTTTCCCGGGACTTAAGAGGGGAAAAAATGACCAAAAAAACTCAAGCGGGAAAGTAGCCCATAAAGTCAAGCCAGCAAAAGCTGGAAAAAAAAAAAAGCTGAGAGCCAGGTGGCAACATTGTGACAGAGGTGAAGGTGAGGTGGCAGCCACCCGCAGCAAATCGAGAGTGGCACAATGACATTTTGGAGGTGGCAAAAGCAGGAGTAGGCAACAGAGGGGCACAATGACACAGTGTGGAGGTTACGGCAGCAGCGTGAGGTCAGACAGTGACACAATGACATTCTGGAGGTGGCAAAAACAGGAGTAGGCCACAGAGTGGCACAATGACACAGTGTGGAGGTCACGGCAGCAGCAGCATGAGGTCAGACAGGTTGCACAATGACAATTCTGAGTGGGGCCCAAACAGTAGTATGCCACAGAGTGGCACAATGACAGAGAGTGGGGGTTTGACGGGGGCAGCAGCATGAGGTCAGACAAGGGCACCAATGACATTCTGGAGGTGCAAAAAACAGGAGTAGGCCAAAAGTGGCACAATGACACAGTGTGGGGGTCACGGCGCAGCAGCTGAGGTCAGACAGTGGCACAATCAAATTCTGAAGGTGGCAAAATAGTAGTAGGCCACAGAGTGGCACAATGACAGAGAGTGGAAGTGACGGGGGCAGCAGCATGAGGTCAGACAGTGGCACAATGACATTCTGGAGGTGGCAAAAACTGGAGTAGGCAACAGAGTGGCAAAATGACAGAGAGTGGAGTTGACGGCCGGCGGAGCAACAGCATGAGGTCAGAGAGTGGCACAATGACACAGTGTGGAGTTCATGGCACCAGCAACAGCAGCAGTAGCATGAGGTCATAAAGTGGCACAATGACAGGTGTGGGGTGGGTGGCAAATACCAGTCCCTGGTAAAGATGGTTGTGGCAGATGGAGAAACTGTCAGCAGATGTGTGGATCAGGCGGGGTGGCGGCATCAGAATAGTGGCTGAGGCAGGTAGTTTGAACCCAGACTCAATTTCTCACAGTTTGGGTGAGGCTCATGGCTGATGTAGTCGGGACACCTAAGGCATTGGTGTGTGGAAATCCTGGCGACCCACGCCTGATTCATCTTTGACAAAGGTTAGTAGTTCCACATTTTCCGTGGACAAGTGGGTTCTCCTTGGGGTAACGATGGCCCCCGCTGCACTGAACATCTGCTCTGATTCCACACTACTGGCCGGGCAGGACCGCTTCTTCACTGCAAACTCGGGGAGTTGCGGCCACACATCCAGTTTGGCTGCCAGTAGTCCAGCGGATCTTCTAACTGGGGTTAGCAGAGTGCTGTCCAAGTAGGCCCCCACGGGTTTGGTTCAGGGTCTGCTCCAGGTCCTGCTGCTGCTGCTGGTGACTGCCCTCCTCACTCAGGCGGGTGAAGGAAGTGCTCATCAGTGACTCCAGACTTAGGTTGCTGCTGATGGAGCTGGTTTCTGCTCCTACCCCCACCTTCCCCCAGCAGCCGGGGCAGTAGTACATGAGCGCTGAAGAACCCCCCGGTCAGACTGTCAGAGGAGGGACGATGCCCCACATAGCAGCAGCCAACTGACTACGGAGGATTTCCTATAGTATTTGAGTTTTTCCCCCCTCTCAATAGCTGGGTAAAAAGGCTCCCATTTTGGAACGGTAGCGAGGGTCCAATTAGGGTGGAGAGCCAGAAGTCATCCCTCTGCGGGTGCTGACTATTCGGCTGTCACTAGCCAGGCAAATCAGCATGCTGCGGGCCCTCTGCATAAGTGACTCCCAAGGGGCTCCCTGCCTCCCTCTCCACTGTTTACTTTCCACGGTGCTTGCGGGGTCATCTGCTCGTCTTCCTCATCTCCATCTACCTCCTCCAGCTGCTCCTGCTCCTCCTCTCTTGTCACCTGGGTAGAAAATCCACTTTATTTCACCAGACAATGCTTCTGCTCCAATGTCCTCCTCTCCTCCTCCCCTTTCAGTCCCAACTGGACTCATGTGGCCCCGAGATGTAGTCGCCTTGTCTCCAGTCCCCTGCCAAGACAGATTTTTCAGCATCTGTTCCAGGGCACTAAGCAGTGGAATGACGTTATTCATCCCGTAGTCCTGGCGTAGCCTCCTCGATTGGACTCAACAAACGCAGGTGTCACGCATGAGCTGCCCCTGGCTGACATCAAAGTTACACAGGGGAGTACTCCTGTCCGCCTGGATCATCAAAAAATCGTTAATGGCCTTTTTTGTTCATACAGTCGGTTTTCCCAACTGTGCAGGTGGGGAAATTTCCACGGGTGGAAACATCGCATATCAGAGTATGTTGGGGGAGGCCGCCGTTCTGACGCTGCAATTCGAGGAGGCTGTTCCTGGCTTTGAACGAATGGATGAAGTGCATGCACAGTTTCCTAGCCATTTTCAGAATCTTTTGAAGATCGGTGGAAGACTTCAGGAACCTTTTCACAACCAGATTGAACACATGCGCCATGCGGGGCGCATGGACCATCCCTCCACGGTGCAGCACGGACACCATGTTACTCCCATTGTCCATCACCATGGTTCCGATTTGCAGTTGGCGCGGAGAATGCCACAAATCAATTTCTTGCTGCATGACGCGGAGCAGTTCCTCCCCTGTGTGACTTCGTTCGCCGAGGCAAGCCAGGTGTAGAACTGCGTGACACCGCTGTGCCCTACACATGTGGTATGATGGAGCAGTACTTGTGGAGGCTGAGATGGTGGTGGTGGTGGAGGAGGGGAGGCGGACATTGGCGCAGGAGCCGCAGTTTGACAACGTGGAGGAGAACGCGGCGTCTCCTGTCCAAGTTGTTGGTGTGCCTGGGTAGGAAGCACATTCACCAAATGGGCCGTAAAGGACATATACTGGCCCTGACCGTAGTTACAGCTCCAGACATCCGCGCTGCCGTGCACCTTGGAACAAACCGATAAGCTCAAGGACTGGCCCGCTTTCTGTTCTACATATTTATAAAGTGCTGGTACTGCCTTTTTGGAAAAGAAATTACGGCTTGGAACTCTCCATCTCGGCTCGGCACAAGCCATTAGTTCTTTGAATGGTGCAGAGTCCACCATTTGGAAAGGGGAGAAGTGCAGTACCAACAACTTGGACAGGAGCACGGTTAGCTGCTGCACCTTAGGATGATTGGAGGCATACTGTTGTCTCTTTGCAATCGCCTCGCTGAACGACTGCTGGTGCCATGAGTAGCGAGGAGCAGGAGCATCTGGACCTGGAGATGATGGCAAAGAGGAACAGCTCCCTTCTGGTGGAGCCTTGACTGGCTGCAATGGCATGCGTGTCACAGGCCGCTGCTGCGGCAGCAGGATGGACCACCACATCTGAGCCACGTTTCTCCCAGGCCACCGGATGGTGACGCTGCATGTGTTGACGCAGGGCCGTGGTGCCAGCGTTAGCTCCCTGGCCAGGCTTCACTTTCTGCCCACAGATTCTACATGTACCCATATTCGGCTCCTCCGGTGTCTTAGCAAAGAACTTGCACACCGACGAGTAGCTGATTTTACCGCCAACGCTCCGCACTGAGTGACTACTGCCGCCGCTGCCTCGCTGAACCCCTGTGCCGCTACTTTCTTGGACCTGCGAAGTGGGTTTTCTACCCTGTGGCCGCTTGGCTCCCGACCTCACACTGCTGCCACCCTGTTTACTCACGGCCACACAACCCACTTGCTGGCGGCGCCACTGCCTGACGCGCAAGCTGATGCCCTCTTGTCCTGACGATGATGAAACCCTTGCTTTACCTGGCTCCCAAGTGCGGTCAGCTACATCATCATCGATTTGTGTTTCATCGTCACTGCTGTCCTCATCACCGGTCTTGGTATGCAGAGGCTCACCCTCACAACATGCCCTCCCATGCCACTTCCACATCTATACTTTACCACCTACTGCAAGAAGCAGGGGATATTGGCCCCCATTTCTTCGCTGCCAAGTAGCTGCTGACTGCCCTCCTCAAATTGTTCATCCTCGCTATATAGTGGCGCGGGAGCCCAGGCCACATAGTAGATATCTGCTGAGGGAACCCGGATGGGACAGAGGCGGGTTGGGGGACAGGTGAGGGCGCTGACCCGCTCCCGGGCCATGCCAATAAGGGTTGTGTCTGACGTTCCACCCGATCTTGGCTGGGGTTGTCAGATGTCGTCTGGGAGGACGTGGATGACCTGTCAACCAATCAAGAACCCTTGGGTTGTGGTCAACACACGGCCGCTAGATGACAGCGGCAGTTGTGGCCTCACCGAGAGACCCCTGCTGCGACGTCCCTTGCTGTGGCTGTGACCTGGCCTGGAATGTTTTGTGCCTCTGCCACTCGCATGGTGAAGAGCTGCCCCCTCTCTGTCTGACATACTGTTTGTTTTTAAATGTACAGACACTGTTTGATGAAGATTATCTGTATATGATAAATACACACCCTGTATTTGACTCCAAATGAACCCACTAAGAAGCTTGGGTAACCCTTGGATAAAAAATTGCGCTCCACAAATGGGCAGGGAAAATTGACTTGTATGTGAGTTTAAAAATCTGTGTATTTTTATGAATATAAAAGCCCCAAACAGGCTTAATTAACCTTCGGATTTTGAATTATGCTACAGAATTTCTTCTTTGGCGGTGAATACAAAGTTTCTTTTACTGAGTACAAATGCAGAAAAATACTTAGTTATCCCTGGATGTAAAATTGCGCAAAAGAAATTGAGCGCAAAAACTTTCAGCTTTGTAGCGTGTTACAATGGCGTGTATTTTACGTCTACACAACAAGAGAAAAAACTTGTAATTAATCTTCAGTTATGAATTATGCTCAGGAAAAATGTCTTTTTGGGCGATGAAAAAGACAGTTTCTTTTAGTGAACACAGCGCAGAACAATGCTTAATTAACCCTGGATGTAAATTGTGCAAAAAGAATTGACAACCAAAAAACTACCAGCTTTGTAGGGTTTTTTACAATGGCGTGTATTTTAGGTAACAGCAAGAGAAAAACTTTGTAATTAACCTTCGGTTGTGAATTATGCTACAGGCAAAATGTCTTTTTTGGCGATGAAAAGATGGTTTCTTTTAGTCCCCACAACAGCAGAACAACGCTTAATTAACCCGGGTAAATTGCGCAAAGAATTGAGCAACTAAAAATGAAGTGGTAATTTTATTGTAAAAACGCTGTTTCTTTAAAAAAAAGGAACAGGCTTAGATCACCTTGGATATTCAATTTTGCTGTGAGCAGATAGCATTAAAATGTTATATGCAGCTGCATGGACGCACAACTGGGGCTTCAGATCCAATACCCCACAAAATCAGGAATAGAACGTTTAAGAGAAGCAGTCTCTGAGACAAGCTGTGACATCCCCCAAAAAATCGCTGTATATAAATGAGTTCTTTAGTAAGAGATATCATAAGCAGCCGTGGCAGAACCTTCCCTAATCAGTACAGTGAGAGCGGTATGAGCTCCCAGCATCGTGCCCAGACTTATATAGTGCAGTGACGTCACAGAATCCCGCCGGTCTCTGATTGGCTTAATCTCTGCACATGTCATGTAGGCTATGCCCTTCTTCCTCCCAGAGTTCTTTGTCCCATGTAACGCCATGTGCTCGCAGCCATTTTATCAATCAAGCGAAGTACCCCAAACTTCGACTTCGTTCAGAACCGAAGTTTTCCTGAAATTCTAAACGAATTCCACTTCGTTAGAATCGATTCGCCCATCTCTAGCCTCCATATCAAAATCCATGTGAACACACTTCAAATAAGCCTAGGCAACTTCTTAAAAATAGATAACTGACTAATGACTTACTTGACCCTTGGAAGATAACACTGGGTTTCCAGGATGGTGGTAGGAAAAAAAGACAGTGGAATCTCTACTATATGGCACTATTACTGCATCTACAACTTTAAAGAGGTTTTTCCATGACGTAAAATCCCCTGCACTTGTCGCTCATAGCTAGCAACGAGCTGGCCATATATGAGAATGATTAGGGTGGTGCTTGCAGCCATCCTCTCCCTTCACTTCTATGGACGTTCTGAATACAGTCAAGTGTTGCCCTCATCAGTCATATGCGCAGTCAGCTTGCAGTTAGCTACGAGCGACCAGTGCAACGAAGGTTACCTCATGATAAAACCCCTTTAATTTTCCTGTTTTCCTGACATTAGGTAGACGGAGACAATCGCTATTTCTGATGTGGCCCTGTAAATTCTAATCACACCCAAGCTACCTAGATACCCTAACATTTTATTGAATGGTGGAGATCTTTTATTAAGCAAATAAGGAACATAGGAAATTAATTTGTGGAGACTTCAGGAATCAAAAGGAAGTAGAGTCCAATCTAGAGAAACACTGCCTTGGGTATCAACACAGGTTGTCCTGCACCTGCTTAAGAGTGAATTGTGAGGTTCAAGGAAGCCAAGCGCACTAGTAGGATATAAGTTGTCTTCCTGCTGAATTGTCTCCTTAACATATTTGTTGAATCCTACAGGTACCAATTTCCCAGCATACATATATTTTATTTGTAGAGCAAGATATATGTCACCCATTGTGAGCATTTGCCATTTTGTCAAGTGTGAATTTCATATTTAAGGTGATTTTGTGTACACACTGTTGTTATGAATAAGGTTATATATTATAGTCATTTTTTAATGTTTTAAAGCCTGGGGGTATAGTTTGACAGATGACTGCATATTTTACATAGTCCTATAATATGGCAGCTCAAGTTGATTTATTACAAAGTTAAGGCCTGCAGACTCCCTAAGGGAGGCATTTATTTGTTAAAGAATTTATACGGGCACAGTAATTAGATCACTTCTCTCACTGAAGGTTTCATTGCTAGATGACTTTCCTCAACACTTTTATCTATTAAAAACACTGCATCTATCTCATTTCCTGGATGTCTTGGAGTATGAAATGCATTTCTTTTACGATGCAGAATTTATTTTCGGCTGTTATGTACTTCACGCTGAATGGAATATAACATTATGCCACATGCAGTTAATTCTTGTGAATAAAACAAATTGAAATACAGTAGATGATCTTTTTTCTTGGACCAGAGCTGCTACTCAGTAAGTGCTGTGAGGTTTTTATTGATATAAGGAAAGACACACAGGGCCATCTCCAGGTGTATGTGGACTGCCGGGCAAAGGCATCACTGTGTGTCTATTGGGTCCCTTTAAATGCTTTGATTTGCTGGAGCTCATATCAGCTCTGAAGACACATATTTGGGCCTCATGCAGGAAAACCGTCTAGGTGTAAGACTTTCTATGTTGGTGATAGCAACCAATCAGAGCTCCCCATTCATTTCATATGGTGCTATGAAAAATGAAAAGGGGGCTCTGATTGGTTTCTATGGGAAACAAAGAAAGTCTTAGATCTAAACAATTTTCATACATGTCCCCCATAATGTTATTAAAAAAGATGTCAATGGGAACTCAACTTTTTTCACTTATTTTATTAGTAGGCAGAAATATTTAGCTAGGATTTTGATTAGAAATGTTATCATAATACTGCAACTTAAATGGGCTGTCCTAATAGGATGTCATAGTACTGCTCTGTTACTCTGTTATAGCCAGTTATATATTACATAGCTAAATAATTGGCGTGTCTCCTTCCAAAACCTCCTCCAGCAAAATGAACTGCTTACTTTAAAAGCCGTATCCAATTCTTAACCCCATACTGTGTAAGTGGGTCTTGATCATCCTATATGCCTAAGAATTTTCACCAAAGTGCTTTCCCAAAAAATATCTTGAAACACTTGATCACTTAAGACCACCAGGGACAACATCTCTTAACCCTAGATTAACCAGTGATAATATCTGTGCCATATGCAGCTAATGGGAGGAGATATCCTTACAAGAGTATACAGTACACTGCTATAACTCAATACTATGGTTTCCATCTCCCTGCCCTGCATGCACTGTTGTAGGCCATAGGCAATTTGGGGATATGTATGAAAAGTCGTACTTCTCAGTAAGTTAATGTAGCATTTGTCTGTATGTATGAAAGTGTCTCACAGCATATTATAAATGTGTCCCGCTGTGAGACACATTTATGCGCCAAAAAAGTGGCGCAAAAAGTATCTGCTACGAAGTTAGTCTCAGCCTCACTTCTTTGAAATTGGCATGGACTAGTCTTTTGCACCACCTTCTGTAGAGCCACATTAATAAATGTGTGTAATCTTATGAATGTTGTGCGACACACCCGCTAAGAATTAGTGGTCAAAAGTGGTGAGGATGTCAGACATGCGGCAGTATTTAGCGCACAACAGTTCACATATATGTCAGACAGGGGCTACAATAGTTATTTGGCGGACTTCATGCCAAATAACTCATGCAACCCCGTTCATACATATAGCACTATATAACTTCGGCCCACAAGAGTTGATGTGATACATTGCAAACCAGATCACCTGGCTGGAGGAGTCTCACATGACGATGGCATAGTATGGTTTACTATAAACCCAGGACCCTTATGCTGCAAAGCAACAGTGAAAACTACAGAGCCACTAAGCTGGATCGAACATCATTAGCACTTGGATTCCTGTGCCAATAAATCTGGACACCACTGTTAAAAGGCAGGGAGATTGAAATAGAAAACAATGCTTCTTTGCAAAAATCAAAGTGGGGTACTTCTAATAGTGCATGCAACCACTTCTTAAATTTTCCACTGCTATTTCATCATATTGTTCAGTTTCATAGGAAAGAGTCTTTATGACTGTTGAACTCATCACCCACCCTCCCCACTTACTGATCTAGAAGTCCTAGTAGAGAGGCAACACCTGGCATGGTCCACATCTGGACATCATCTTAAACCCAGGGGAAAAAGTCATCAGTTCATTGTCATAGTCCTTTTCTAAATACCCTGGTCACAGGAGGGTAGTTTCATTGGTGCTCACATCATGAACAAACCACAGGGCACAGAACTTAATAGCCTACCCTGACCTACAACTGTAGAAGTTATCAAAACAAGAGAGATAACACTTAAAGGCAGGGGCGTAACTAGGGAAGCCTGGTCCCCAAAGCAAACTTTTGGACACCCTCTCTCCCCCGTTCCCCCACCCACGAACATTTACCGGTACCCTTTAAGTCATGCAGTTATAGATAATAAAAGGAAGGTGACACCTCACCATAGATATCACTATTTTTAAGCTACCAAACAATCCCACTTCCCCATATGAACTTTACCAAAACGTTATCGTATGGACTGGATTATACCGCAAGACCGACCAAATTACCACCATTTTGTGAAAATCCCCCTATGCTATTAAAAAAATAAATTCAATATTATTTCCATATTTGGTATATATAAGTACACAGGTGTCCTACAAGTGTATGTAACCCCCATACACTACCATATAGTGGTGACCCAGTGTCCCAAAACTCTGCAGTGTTAATACCTCCACACATGATCATATAGTGTAGAATGTGTACATAGCTTGCAAACTAAAGTGATTACGTGCAGTTTATCTTGTGCCCAAGGGGGGACGTTTCTCTACCAAGTCGTTGATTTTTCTTTTTGTTTCTGCACCCGGTCCGACCACCATGATGATTTCCCCCGGTCCCACTCAAACTGCAGATTTGGAACAAATATATTAGAACCCTATTTTCCGATTCACCCCCTGCCCCCCCCACCTCGGAAACAAAATCCAGAGGGGGGAGGTGGGAAAACAGGCCATGGGTTAGAGGAAGTCTTTGAGGGGAGGGGGGAAAAACAAGGGTTCACCCCCTGCAGATTGTTTTACAGATGGTATCCCGCACCAAAATCATTAAGCAGGTAACCCCCTTTTTATGGGTTTGGGCGGGCCCTAGGTAGGTAGGTTAGTAGACTTGAGGTGGTGGGCATAGGCCCCAGGTAGGTAGATCAGGTAGGTTGGCAGTAGTCAGGGGGGTCTCAATTAGGTGGGGTAGGCTACGGTAGGTAGATTGGCATAGGTAGGCATATTTAGGCCCGGTAGGTAGGTAGGTTCAGAGGGGGACTACGGGTAGGGGTGTAGGTAGGCCCCAGGTGCTAGGCTAAGGGTGGGGCCCACATGGTAGACCTTTAGGTAAATAGGTAAAAGGGGGCCCATGGCAGGCAGGCTTTAGGTGCATATAGGTAGGCATGAGAGTTTAGGTAGTATAGGGGCCATATAGGTAGGTAGGGGGGGCTTAGGTAGCTTTAAAAGGGGCCCCCTATAAGAGACAAACAGGTTTTTAGTGGCTATATAGGTGGCAAATTTTGGGAAGTTATAGGGGTTTTACAAGCAGGCTTTAGGGGGGGGGGGGGTTACAAGGCAGGCTAAGGGGGGTTATATAGGCGGGGGGTTATTAAAGGGAGGCAGGGGGGGCTAATATAGTCAGGAGGGTGGGGTATATATAGGGGAAGGGTGGGTTTTTAAAAGGAGCAGGGGTTTTATCAGGAGGGGGGGGTATAAAATATAGGGGGAGGGGTATATAGTAGGCAGGGGGGGGCTTATGGAGGGGGGGTATATGGAGGATGTTTTGGGCTATATATGCAGACAGGGTTTTTGGGGGGGGCATTTGGGCTATATAGGAGGAAGGGTATATAGGGAGGCAGGGGTATTATTCAGGGGAGGGTGGGCTTTTTAGGCAGGCAGGGGTTTAGGGAGGGAGGGGGGGCTATATATATGGGGGAGGGAGGGGGATATAGTCAGGGAGGGTTGGCTATATATAGGCAGGAGGGTGGCCTTTAGGGCAGGGGGATGTAGTGGCAGGGTGGCTTTATGGGCAGGAGGGGTTATAGTAGGCAGGGTGGGCTATATAGGGAGACGGGGTATATAGGGAGGAAGGGTGGGTAATAGGCAGGCAGGGGTATATAGGGAGGCGGGTGGGATTATAGGCGTCAGGGGTATTTCGGCAGGGGGGCTTATAGGGGCCCGGGAAAGGGGGATATAGTCAGGGGAGGGTGGGATATAGACAGGCAGGGGTATATGGGAGGAGGGTGGGCCTATATAGGCAGGCAGGGGTATATAGTCAGGCGGGGGGGGCTATATAGGCAGGGGGTAGATAGGCAGGCAGGTGGGTATATAGGCAGGGTGGCTATATAGGGGAGGCGGGGTTATATCAGGCAGGGTGGGCTATATAGTCAGGCAGGGTGGGCTATATAGGCAGGCAGGGGTATATAGTCAGGCAGGGGTATATAGTCAGGAAGAGTGGGCTATATAGGCAGGAGTATATAGTCAGGCATGGTGGGCTATATAGACAGGCAGGGGTATATAGGGAGGCAGGTTGAGCCATATAGGCAGGCAGGGGTATATAGTCAGGCAGGGTGGGCTATATAGTCAGGCAGGGTGGGCTATATAGTCAGGCAGGGGTATATAGTCAGGCAAGGTGGCTATATTGGGAGGAGGGGTATTAGTCAGGCAGGGTGGGGGGTATATAGACAGGCAGGGGTATATATGGAGGCAGGGTGGGCTATATAGGCAGGGGGTTATAGTCAGCGGGTGGGCTATATAGGCAGGCAGGGGTATATAGTCAGGAAGGGAGGGTATATAGGCAGGCAGGGGTATATTGTCCGGCAGGGTGGGTATATAGGCAGGGAGGGATTTATAGTCAGGCAGGGTGGGGATATAGACAGGAGGGGTTTTATAGTCAGGGGAAGGGTGGGGTATAAGGCAGGGGTATATAGCAGGCAGGGTGGGCTAATGGCAGGGAGGGTGGGTTTATAGGCAGGCAGGGTTATATAGTCAGGCATGGTGGGCTATATAGGCAGGCAGGGGTATATAGTCAGGCAGGGTGGGCTATATAGACAGGCAGAGGTAAAATAGGGAGGGAGGGTGGGCTTTTTATAGGCAGGAAAGGGGTTATTAGTCAGGCAGGGTGGGGTAATAGGCAGGGAGGGTATAAGTAGGGGGGGTGTGCATATAGGCAGGGGTAATAGGGCAGGCAGGGGGGGCTATATGGCCCGGGGAGGGGGGGGGGCTTTTTATACAGGCAGGCAGGGAAAGCAAAATAAGAAATCATTTACTAACATCCAACCACGCTCCCTCGATGAACTGCGCTCCAGCCGCTGTGCTCAGCGAGGCGGCGCGGTGATGTGACGTCACCCACGCCCCGTGATCAATGAACCAGCGGGGAAGTAGGGCAAGTGGAGCATCGCTCCGTTTGCTACCAAGGGGGAGCGATTGCCTTGAAGTGGGCGGGGGCCCCGGGGGGTTCAGAGGGAGCATGCGCCGGGGGCCCGCAGCTCCCGGCCGCCGCAATAATGTTAAGTTTACTGCCCGGCCGTCCAGGAGCATCATTGAGGGGGTAGCGGACACGGTAGCAGCTGCGCGGGCCCTTAAGAGCACGGGCCGGGGGGCA